>BQNB010042318.1:0-46200 GCA_026074375.1 Tanacetum coccineum | reverse complement strand
GCATATATAGGCGTGTATATACGCATATATACGCGTGTATATGCGCATATATACGCGTGTATACACGCATATATACGCGCATATATGTATTCGAGGTAGGTCAGAGTTTTGGATCTGTACCAGAGTCTAAGAGACTAGAGAGAGTGTCAGCACTTAGGTAGCCCACACTCACTACATGGATAGACCTAGAGGATGGTATAGCTTACATTGATGTTCCTGCTTACCTACCACCAGCACCGCCTATTCAGACACCGACATCTCCCGAGTGGCCGTCTGGTTCACTTGTTGTTTCTCCAGCACCTTCTATTGTTCCTTCACCTATTTCATCACCCATGATATCACTGACCGTTCCATCGACAGTAGCTTCACTTGCTATGGCTGAGACTGTGGGATTTTTGACTAAGTTAGGAGCCCGGGTTAAGATGTAGGGAGGATTGATTCATGACCATACGGTACGATTAAGGGAGCTATCACCTGCTTTGTTTGAGAGGTATGATAGGGATATAGGGGAGTTATTTACTAGGTCAGGAGCAATCAGGGATGAGATCTTCTCCCAGAGATATCAATTTAGGAGCCTAAAGCATGAGCAGGAGAGGGTTGTAGTGACTTTTGGAGCGATTTGGAGACCAGTATTAGCCCTGGAGTTGTAGACAGGTCAGACGGATGCACGGAGAGCAGGTCTGTGGCATGTCATTTGTGATACGCAGATGAAGAACTGGGAGTTGCGATTACAGATCGCAAAGGAGAGGCGTGCGCGGTTAGATTTAGTTGAGATTATTGATAGTATGAGGAGAGGGAAGGAGCCCAGAGGAGATGTGTAGGATGTATGGTGTTTGGTTAGTAGTTTATGTATAACACTAAACCGAGTAGCATCGGTTAGTGTCGGTATTATGACTAGAAAGTGACTAGTCTAGTGAGAGAAAACACCTTAAGTGTGTGTATTATCAAAATGAACAATCAACCCCTTCCCATGGCTAGAAAGGTGTATTTATACAATTGTTTTGGTGCCCCTAAATGGGCCATGGAGTGGGCTAACAAGTGGGTAAAGACCCGGCCCAACACCATAAGTCATACGGTAACTAAAAGATTAAAACTAAGACTACGAGCTAACCTATGCTAGATATAACACGGGGTGACCGAGTCTTTTACATGGATTTTCATAATCCTAACAATCTCCCCCTAAGGGAGGTCACCCCAGAAAATACAAATTGAATCCTAGCATTATATTTGAATTAATCTTTGATTCTGGCTTGTAGTCTTTTGATTCTTCAACATTTGTCGTTGTACATCAAGTAGTGATCTTTGAGCTTTGTTGTAACACCCCCATTTTTACATATAGCAGCGGAAGCTAATCTGGGGTATTACTTCAAGGTACAACAATCATAATCATAGAAAACGAATCAAAAAGAGTCGTTTATGAAAATAAGTTATCATTCATTATTTCTTCAGAGTTTTTACAAAAGAGAGGTCCCAACATCTGTATTTACAAAGTGTGAATGATAACGGTTTTTCCATCTTCATGTCCTCGCCACTCCGTGCCATTAGTTACCTGAGATAAAACATGCTAAAAAGTCAACACAAAGGTTGAGTGAAATATACAACAGTTAACAATAAAGCTTGGTGACGAATATGGCTTTGTCATTCGTCAAAATTCAGTTGCATTAACCTCCGGTTCTGTAAGGACCGTTTTACAGTATAAATATTGTACCTTGTGATCAGGTAGATTCATTATAAGAACCTCCTTGACAGGGTTTCCAGCTCAAAGTGTTAGATCATCTAACGCAGATGCATTAGATTTCACCTGTAACTGCTATATCTCTTTACCGACACCTCAAGCAGGCTACCTCACTATATATTGCTACTACTAGAATGGTAAGAGAGATCATGAGTTACTCTCCATCAAACCGATTGAAGATAAAATTGTATTTGAAAATCATATCGATATGTCACTAGTGAAAAGTGATTTTGTAACACACGAGAGTTTTAATAAGCTTTTTAACAAAAAGAAATTCATCCTTGTCATTCATAATCTGGACCGAATCGATGCCCAGTGTCAACAATTTGATCCAATTAAGGATCACACAAGTCACCGACCTAGGAGCTTGTTTGACTTGCCTCTAGCAGGATTTCCAAACTTCACTGAATACTTTCGTATCACTCGAATGTTCCTAGGCAATATCATAATGATAAAGCGTAGGAATCTTAAGTAATTCCCTTGTTTTTACACAGTGTGTAAAACCATAAAGGGAAGATAGGAATAGTAACCTAACAGAGATTTATTGGATGAACTCATAGCTCTAGACTCAATAGTGCTTTTGATGGATTTTGGTAATCGAGGCTAGAGCGGACTGCCACCTTTTCAATATCGACTACTCAGAGTGATAGAACGGAAGAAATGTATTTGATCTCCGTGAGAATGAAACAAGAGTCCTTTGATGGATCTTGAGTGGCTAGGAGTTTTTTGCAAACGTCATCACTGGTCCCATGATACTTGTCTTAAATGTCAGCACTCAACAATGTGATTCTGACAACATATGAATTCGACCCGGTTTCTGCCTAGGTATAAGGAGGGCTTATTTCTTTTCATCACCTTTATCTTTAGCATTTCTTTCATTCTTACAACCCCTTTCAGTACTTACCAGAGAATTTCATGTACTAGAACCATGTAGGGTGTGTTCCAGCACAGCTCCATCTCAGTCCGCACTATTCCCTTATTCCACATTACTCCTATTATATCATACCTAAGGAAACTTCTACACTAACTAGGGATTGTCCCTGGGTGATCCCTCCGGCTTATAACTCCGATAACCTCCGATAGTCGTGGGATCGATACTAACTTACCATCCTTATAACTCCGATAAAGTGAAATTACAAGTCGGTCTTAGTGATTCATAATACCATCATAACATCGCTCCCCCCAATATGTTACTCGATGTTCAAAAGAGTTCACATATGGGGGAACCTACACTTTAAGAATCACAATTGTTTATTTCCAGATATTTCATACTTAAATTACATTTTCCTCCTCCGAGCAAAAATTTCAAATCCGTTGAGATTTTGGGTCTCAATTGATTTAAGTTAGGAAAATTTGGGAGAAAGTGTGTCAGGTTTATACGAGCCGATTATGGAACATATGACTACTTAATATACAAGTCTAAGAGACAGTTTAATCACTACGGTAGAATGTACATATGACAACAACATATAAGAAAACTACCCCTCATTCGGTTCTTTTCAGCAATCGGTAGTCTCCATTACTTGGAAAAAGAAATACATTCGTTATGATAACACGAACAAAGTGGCGGAAAAAATAAGTATCCTTTTATATAAGAATTTTAGAGTCGTTGTAGGAAATCCTATTAACGAGAAATGGACTAGTGTTAAAACGCGCCCTAATTTCATAAAAAACTTCATATGTAAAATTGAATTAATTTCATCTTATAATAAGAAGAAGAAAGACTAGAAAATGTCAAATATATAGCCACTCCACGATATACCCTCTACGTCCTGCCCGCCGCCCAACTCTATACCCTATCTAACACCTTCACCTTTACAATCCCGCACATAAATACCCGCCAATGGCACCCTAACACAACTCATCCACAACAACATACTAACATACACCAGCAATTGCCAACCCAGCGTTTCTGCCCAAACCACTTTCCACCCCTCGCACTCAGCCCCACAAACCACGAACCAACAGGCTCACCAAAGCTGCCGTATCTCACCAACTCCTACCTCTCCTCCTTCACCCAGTCCCAACACACAAAATCGTATCCAATATCATCCTTTATTTCCATTATAATGGCTAACACCAACCTAGAAACACGAATACTCCTAAAAAAGACTCATAATTACAAATCTCAAAGATAATACAAGATAACAAGGACCTTATATTTTTATATCAAAAGTAAAATTTATCTATCATTTTCTAAAAATAAAACCATCCCCGGAATTATGTATAAACAATAACCCAAATATTTCATCCTCAAATAACACGCATCCGTTATACGAAGCCTTCAATGTACCAACCTAAAACAATCTCCAACAAAGCAGTTATAGCTATAAACACTCATCACCCCCATAGTACACACGGCAACCACCCCGCCAAACTCTAACTCCATCCCCCCCCAGCTTACCGCAAACCGCAAGATACGTCTTGTCATAAGCTCATTTCTGAATGGCAAACATAAACTCCAAGCTACTCTACACTGTCGACAGTCAATCTTCGTCCAACAACGTGTATCCAAACCCGGAACCTCCAATGACCCTAAATTCCTTGAATCTTGTAAATCCAACGCTTCATCAATCTGATGTAGAGTACCATCACTGAACTTGTGGATTTCATTGAACCTCATGATCATCTGAACGCCATATTTATCCCTAAACGTGACGGCCCCTTGCGAGAGTCAATCACTGATGAAGTCCTCTAGTACTCAAATCCCTTGCATCCCATCGAGGTCTGGTGAGGTTTAAACTGCGTACAGGATAGCTCACAATCCCAAGCTGGAAAGTCTTCTATATGCGTTGTTTGATAACCAGTTTCTCTTGTCCATAATTGACAGCAGTAGTGATAATCTTTTTGTCTCGGGTGAGAGAAGATTTAAGTGACCTTAGAGATTCAGACAAGTAAAAGATCTCAAAATCAATAGGGTACAGATATTTGAAGTCCCTTTCCGCGATGACATATTCTTTGAGATCAGCGCGACGAAGGACAATCTTCTTCATGTAATTGTACCCATACATTGGAAAGACTTCAATTCGGACGACACTTAAGATACGCATAATGGGTCCGTACAGCCTGGCGATCACCTCAGATGTGTGCCTATCAATGTAGAACAAGGTTGTCTTTGGAAACGCACCTATTGAGATATAACCATATATCGCAGCGACGTCATACTGCATTCTACTCAATCCACCTCTGATCGTACAATTGCTCTAAGCCGACCTCAGGAATAATATGCATCCTTCATTTTGAGATTGACAAGGCATGCCTGCCTATTTTGGCGGTCGTACGTAGATATTCCAAGTCTTTGTTGAAGAAGAAATCTAGTTGTATTGTGACGTGACCCGGATCACCACCTAACGGTAGTGGTTTGCTGACGTCGTACCTTAGGATTGCATCGTCCACTTGATTCGGTGAGAAGTTTGTGGCATCTTCATTTGGAACTGGAGATTGACTACGTCGGGATGAAAGACTTTGACAATGTCGTAGCAGGGAGGGGGCTTCCAGTCTTGTTGAGTCAGTCGTAGATTCCTTGCATTTGCAATACCATTGTCCATGAATGTTTTGTCATATCACCGATCTGAGCAAGGAGTGAGTGCTCTGGTGGAGGTGTATAGGTAGACTTCAGAGCAGAGGCCCAGTTGTTCATTGGGACGGTCAGATCAGATGATGGGATGGACCAGGCAGGTTCAGTGTACAGGTTCGGTCCTTTCTGTGATAGGCTTCCACTAACTCTGGCCTCAAGTTTTACCGTGGGAAATAATTACGCCCAACATCTCACCACTCGATGAGTATAGCTTGTTCGTAACGTAGTCGAATCGCACCTATATGAAGTTTTCGGGAATTGTGGAGAATCGATGGCTTATTGTGGTCCGTCATCGTCTAATCCGTATATTTCTGCTAATGCAGCCGTCTTTGAGGAGCTGGGGGCAGCGGTGCTTATAGATTGACCACCCTGAGTGTTGGATAGAGGTAGAGGAGGAGGTGGTGGTGATTGAGATGACCCAAAAGCACCAGAGGCTCCTGAAGTTCCCGAGGGACCTGCTGGTGGTGGAGGAGGAGGGTATGAGGAGCCAGGTGGTGTTTTATTGAACCCTTCTCTCTTTTATCTTCTTTTACCTTGCTTCAACCAAGTCAGACAGGAGCTGGTCTCTGTTACTCTCCCTCGAGGCCATTGACTTCTCCAGAGCCTCGTACAGCATCGTATGATCTTCATGAGCTTGGTAGGATTTGGATTCCCACATTTCGGATTTGTGAAGAATTTCTTCATATCAGCTTCTGCGGTCCTCCAAGCGTCCCTAAGTGGCGCGTCATAGCATCATGTCAACAGCATCCATTGACTATTTCATCCACAGCTTTGCCACATTGATTTGGGAAATCTGATTCTCCAACTTGTATAGTCTGGACCCATGTTTGTCTAATCTTTCCTCCAAGGCTTGGTTCACATCCACCAAATCTGCGATATGTTGTTTGAGTTCTCCTAGAAACGGTTGAGTAAAGATGATATGGATGAGAACTTGTTTGTGTTGAGTGGTAGGAAACGATTGTCATATATTTGTTGTTGTTGTTGCAGTTGCGGTTGTGGTGGTTGGTAAAGGCCGATGCACAGTGGGAGAAAATCGGGTACATACACAAAGGATCCATCACCGTGAGGTCATAAGATGGATAGCCATAAGGTGTCTGATGGCTTGTGACGGAACATCATTGATACAGCATCTGTAATCTGCTTTGACTTCACATTATAGCTTTTGAGGGTTTATCATTGAAGAATTGATCGCCAAAAAAAAAGCCCCCCTTTTGAAAAGTCTTTTGGCTAAGTGTTGTAGAGAAGACAACGTCCCTGTAGAGCTGGCAGGCTCCTCGGGAATCACCGGATCGTCAACCATCAGCTTAAAGATTCTCCTGAATGTTAGTGTATGCAGTGGTTGTGAACCCATTCATCCATTGTCCGGTGGTTGACTTGTAACGACAGTGGCCTTAGCATCTTTGTGTTTCAAGGTTTGGTTCCGAAGCATGACACCAGGAGTTGATAGAGTTTGAGACATTGTATCATTACCAGGGTTTGGTCCACTTGCCTTCATCCTTGTATACCCAGTGGTTTGGTCCACCTGTCCTTTCGTCTGGAGCACCACTTTTGACGTACGGGAGGCACTATACTCACTGAATCCGTTCACTTTCAGTCAAGCCTAGTTCAGCATACCAGGGACGATGATATCGTCAGACCCGAGGGTTCATTGGTGCTGAAGTACGTCTTGGAAAGATGTATTGTCAGTAGGGCTCTTTTTCTTGGAGTTGAAGATTGAGAAAACCCCTAGCGAGCTTGCTCATAACCGAACTTCTCTCCTTCCTTTTCCTCTACCTCTAGAAGTGGCCTGTACTTTCCATATCATTTCCCTGAACTCACAGGTGGGAGAGGACCCCGATGTTTCACCGTAGCATCCTTCAGACCTTTCTCAATAGCCCATTGCGTATCCGCTGTCTAATCAGCCAAACCCAGGTTCAGTCAACGGAATACCCTCATCAACAACCTCATCGACCAGCTGCTGAGATCTCTTAAGAGTTTGCTTCTTTACCACCTTCCCAGCTTTAGCTCGTTTGGCTGGCGGTGTTGCTTCAGTGGTTTCCTTATCCTGCCTTACGTTCTTTCTTCCTTAGGCATGGTTGGCGATGCTGGCTGAGGTTTCTTGTTGCTGCTTATAGGTGCACGGGTTTAGTTTTGCTTGGTTACTTGGGCTTGGTTGATTTTGCTGTTTTGGTGCAAGGAGAAGTCAGGATCACTATAACTCTTCACCAGCAAGATATCCTGTGATGCTTGGCTACTTTCTTCAGATAAGCATTATATTAATCAGCGTCCTCGAAATTGTCATCATGATGAGTTCATTCGGAATAGGCATCCCAACACTTCCCTTTTGTTCCTGGCACTGAATTTGAGATAATCCACCAGAAATGGTCTTCTGTCGGCAAAATGAAGGGAACTCAGGTCTTGGATGAACTTGTGCTTGCGTTGCCAGTGAAAGAAATCAGTTTAGTGAACCTCACACTAGGATCACAATGAGAGTGGCTTTCTTCATTTCCAGAAGTGAGTTGTGGCAGATTCTTTTTGGGTTCTTACCGGTGAAGTAAGATGGATTGATGAATTCTTCCACATCCTTTCCGCATAATCGATATGAGCCTCGATTGATGAACGCCCCAATAATCCTGCCAACACTGGACTCTTTAGGCCCTTTTCAAACCCAAAATTCTTCCCGTAAGCACAGATTGATGATTGTCGTGAGTACCCTCACCTGTTGACAACTGTCATTAGTAACGACATTTGATACGAAGTTTGACTTCTTTTGGGTAACCCAGACTGTTAACAAAGTTGATAAGAGTAATCCCTGAGTTGGAGGGGACAAAAAGCCTTGTTGATGGTTGACCTGGCGTGATCTAAAGAGCATCTCTGATGTTGTCCCTTTAGTAAGGTTGAAACCATTGCTCATCCGTTGACACTAGTAACGCCCGTTCGGTTCTGTCATATGCCAATTATAACCCAAACTGTTGAATATAGATAGCTGGTATTGTTGACGAGGCAAGTAAATCTCAGAAAAGTTGATATGTTTCCAGAATGTTCACCACGCAAATCTTGGAGATTGGGTTTCTTTGTATTTTCAGCATCCAAGATAGCAATTGCTTTTCTTCCCTAGTTGGCACCCAACGAATTGAGGCAAGGATTTGTTCATCTGTTGCGGTTGGTGTCCAAAGCAGGTGCTTTATTCAACCTGAGCATTAACATCAGCCTTAAATCTGCAAGTCACATAAACCACAGAAAGAACGATGCATACAGATAGGAGATGTTAGATGTGTGAAGGTCAATAGTTGAAGTCAACTATTCTGGTGAAGATCAATAGTTGAAGTCAACTCTTGAGGCAACGGAAGTTGACATGCTTGTAATAGACTACAATAACACATTCTGACTAAACCCACAAGACCCAAAGACCATTTAACAAGGATAAGGAAAAAAAGAAAAAGACAAAACGCAAAATGATGGTCCCACTGAAGCAAAACTTAATCCCAACAGTACAATTAAGAACCAAAACGCAGTGAATATTTAATGATAAAACTCAAAACGCATGGAAGCAAAACGCAATCACATCAAAACGCAGCCATCAAAACGCAGGCATTATAATATTCAAAAATAGGCAAAACGCAACCATTTAAAAAAAATTCGAAATGGGGGTTTGATTATTTTAATGTTTTAATTGTCTTCTGAGCAAAACGCAACCACTTGCGTTTTGTCCTGTTTGATAATTAATAATCAAAACGCAACAAATAGATCAACCAAAACGCAACATGGATTATCATAGCAAAACGCAATCAGATATATCAATCAAAACGCAACTAGAATTTCTTATCCAAAACGCAACCTAGAAATTCTACACCAAAACGCAACCAAGACATCTTAGGCCAAAATGCAATAAGGGCATATTGTTATTAAAACGGAATTCAAGAGCATAACCAAAACGCAACCAAGAATCTAATGCCAAAGCGCAATGAGGAATATTTTACTAAAACGCATTCAAGAGCATAACCAAAACGCAACCAAGAATCTAACCCCAAAACGCAACGAGGAATAAACAGACAAAACGCAATCAAGAATTCTACAACCAAAACGCAACCAAGAATGCTCGAACACGCAGATTCTAACTTTCATTTCGAGACTCCCTACGCATAACACTCATACGAAATGCAAGAATTTTAAACTTACAAGACATCACCACACCTACATTTAACCATAAACGCATCATCTAGTCAAAGTTTGACTCAAAAAGTCAAGCACAATAAACCATAAGATTAGTGACGGGGGATTTAGTTCAGCCAACCACGAAGCATCATTTAATTACTCTAATGCTAACCCAATAGATAAGATTCAAATACAAGCACTAACCACTAAGAACACAATGATTTAATGCGATTCAAGACAAGATATTTAAGATAAAGTATATTAAAATGATAATACACACTAATCAAGCCATACCTAACCACGAAATCACACCAGTAATCACTCGAGAGGCAAATCGCAACGAGGGGATGCGTTTTGAGTTGAGAGAGAAATAGGGATGTTTGACTGAATTTTGATGACTTTGACCAAGTCAAAACGCAAGGGGGTTTTATACCTAGGTTAAACTTTCTTCTATTGGCAGAATTGGCCCCTCCTTTTCTTATTTCTTTTCTTTTAAGGTTTAATAGCTACTAAGAGATTGATAAATTACATAAGAGGCACAATGGCCTTTATATTTTTATAAGCTAGATACAATTAGCAAATAGTACATTAGAACCCTATACTTGCATATAACTGACATATTTGGCCCTTGTTGAGTTTAACCAAGTTTAATAACTCGCCACCTTAAAAACACCATAACCCTTTTATTCCCTTTAGTTATCAAACCTATCTCAATGATGCATAGAATGTGTTAAAATACCCGTTCGAAGCCATAAATTTGAACAATACTCTCCCCCTCAATCAATGACCCATTTTCTATTTAAAGAGCTGTAGTCGTTGATTGAGTGTCAAATTTTAGGAAATTCAAGTCCGATTGATTTTCAACAATAAGATTAAACCATGTGACATCCAAATAATTTTCTGAAGAATCATAGACGGAAAAATTATAAGGATAAAAGAAGACTTCTCTTCTTTATCAAGAAATAATGCACTGAAGCGTACATTAGATCGAGGGTGCACGGATATAAAGTAATCCATGCCCGGGAGAACTTAATCACCCGTTGTTAGGAACAACCGTCTTTTTGGCGACGAGCTTTCCTTATTTTGAAAACCGGGTTGCATACAATATAATAGCAGCATTTATTTACAGCACCGTGTCATTATTGAATGACATTTCTAATGCCGTAAATATTATCGATTCCAGAAGACATGTCATGAAAAATATATTTTTTGGTATTTTCTATTTTCTGATTTTTATGAATTTTTGTTGGTTTTATATTTTTGTATTTTCTTTTTGAGTTAGAGTATGTACATATTTACATAGGATACTTGAAGCAAATTAATAAAATAGTGAAATTATGAAAGGTATCGTTACTCATCCTGAATACTTTGAAGTGTCATGGGGCTTCATACTCTTCATTCCAAGCCGCGTGAGAATGATTCGAATCGTTCTCTGGGCAGTGCCTTAGTGAATATATCAGCCAGTTGATACTCTGTCCTCACAAAATACAACTCAACCACTCCCTTCTCCACTTGTTCTCTGATGAAATGATGTCGGATGTCGATGTGTTTAGACCTGGAGTGCTGGACGTTGTTGCAGCATAGAGCTATGACACTCTTGTTGTCACAATACAGAGGGATGTGATTGTATGCAAAGCCATAATCCGATAATTGAGACCGCATCCATAGGATTTGGGCACAGCAACCAGACATCGCGATGTATTCAGCCTCTGTAGACGAGATGGACGTGCTAGTTTGTTTCTTTGATGACCAGCTAACTAACTTATCACCAAGGAACTGAGCACCACCAGATGTGCTTCTTCGAGTGTCTTGACAACCTGCATGATCTGCTTTCTAATGCGTATGCTGTTAGTGCATGCGGTGTTCTTTCCCGGATACCAAAGACCCATATTTATGGATCCTTGGAGATACCGAAAGACCCGTTTAACTGCTTCAAGGTGCTTTTTAGTAGGCTTAGATTGATATCTAGCACACATGCACACAAAAAACAAGGTCAGGTCTACTGGCTGTGAGATACATCAGGGATCCAATCATACTACGATATTGGGTCTGGTCAACAGGGATCCCTGAGAGGTCCTCATCCAGTTTTGTTCGCTCCACCATGGGAGTGTCAACAGGGTTCACATTTATATGAAGATCAAATTTCTATAAAACCTCATTAGCTGTATTTAGATTGATTTATGAAAATGCCTCTAGGATTCTGAGAAATTTGTAAGCCTAAGAAAAATGATATTTGACCCATCATCGACATTTGAAATTTAGAGCTCATTTCATTAGAAAAACGGTCACAGTCTTTTGGGTCAGTCGAGGCAAATATGATATCATCAACATATATTTGAACATGAAGAGTGTGTTTGCCTGTTTTCCGAATGAACAAGGTTGGATCGACTACACCTCATGGAGATCCTTGGCCCAAAAAACTTTGACAAAGTATCATACCACCCCGGGGTGGCCTTGCTTTAACCCTGTAAAGAGCTTTCTCAGACGAATACATGATGTGGACGATCTGGGTCAACGAAGCCTTCTGGTTGGCTCACATAGACTTCTTCTTTAAGCTCGCCATTTAAGAATGCAGTTTTCACGTCCATTTGATAAACTGTCATGTTTTTGCTGGCAGCATTGGCAAGAAAAATTCTGATAGCTTCAAGTCTGGCGACCGGGGCGAAGGATTCTTCAAAATCAAGACCTTCTTCTTGACGATATCCTTTCGCGACAAGACGTGCCTTGTTTTTCAACACGTCACCATACTCGTCAAGTTTCACCTTATAAATCCACTTGAGAGCAATAATCATTGCACAGTCTGGAGGTGGCACTAATTCCCATACGTCTAGTTGATCAAATTCATAGATTTCATCTTGCATGGCTTGAAACCAGCAGTCTTCAGTAACAGCAGATTTGAAGTTTTTAGGTTCGACTTTGGACAGTACTGAATTATAGAAGCACCACAGAGCATCTGTAGCAAGCTGTTTCCGAGTGGATACCGATCGAGAAGGGTTCCCAATAATGTTATCAAGAGGATGAGAGTCGGTCCATTTGCGGAGATGTTCATGAGGTTGAGTGGATTGGTTGGGTGTAGGAATCGTGAGAGTCCCAGAAGATGATGCTTCAGAGTTCAGGTCTGGGGCGAACACATTAACAAATGGTTCATGCTCAGTTGCAGCAAACGGATTTAACTTCAAAAGAGTGGCTCAGTTTGAACCGAAAAACACGTGATGTACCGAAGATGATTTGAAGAGGCCGAGGATAATGGGTGAATGACAGCTTGATGGTGGCATCGTGATCAAATGTAACAACCCCCAAAATCAGGTAGGCAGCGGAATGGTAACAAGGGTGCTACGTCAAAGTACAACAATCAAGATATAGGAAACGGACCATAATGGACGTTTACACAAAATTTCTTGATCCATAGCAAAATATCAGAGTTAATACATTAGGTCCCATAAGTTTTAAAAGTCATAAACATTCTTAATTAAACAAAAGCTTCATAATACCAAAAGATGACTTAAGTTTTTAAGGATAATAAAAGTTTCATAAACTTTAGATAAAACACAGAATCCGTCTTCATTGATATCCGCCACGGCTCCCGTCCAATCTTCATACCCTAGGACCTGAAATTACATGCTAAAAGTCAACACAAAGGTTGAGTGAAATCATAGGTTTATCAGTAAAAAGGATGGACCACAAGATCGAAGTAATAGTAGACTCTGAAACACATTCAATAGTCTAAAAACAGGTATTAATGCACTAAGCTCATGACACCGAAGCCTTAACGTACTTCAATCAATAGATTGGATTGCCCCACAAAAGTAAATAATAGGATCGTTGCCACACCGCGACACATCTAAATTTAATGCACCTGATCTAACAGTGACCCAAGGAAAGGTGGGGATTGTCAGTCCCGATAGATCTATCCATAACACTAGCGCTCACTATAATAGCAATTGACGGTTCATGATAAATAGGGACTTCACGGCAATAAGGTAACTTAGGCATAAATAATCAGGCAGTAATCTGGATAGCATAACTCTTTGAAAAACACTTTGTGTCCAATAGTAAAATAAGGCAATGTAATTCACCCGAAGTTTTGTAAAACATTGAGAAAAAGGGGCTATGAACTCACCTTGAGTGAATGGAAATCAACAAGTATTCACGATAGAAAATGCGTCACGGAAATGACGGAATGCAACCTAATCCAATATAGGTCGTATAAGTACCAAGTACTTGAATCTAATCTTATAGTTGTTATCTCGTACTATCGTTCGGGCTATCATAATTAAAGAGGTCATGACATGACGTTCGAGGAGTTAGGACACTTTAAATCGTAAATCCAACAACTCGTCGAAACGCCATCCGAAGAGGCCTCATTATGAAACTCCCTAGTAATACTAGTATTTGATAACCACATAATATTTTATATACTCAATCACAACCAACTAATGGTTTTGGGAAAATTGTGGTTTACAAAGTTAAAACGTTTATAAAATTATCGTTTTAGTAAAACTGCGTAACATTCGCTGTTTTAAAAAAAACCCGATTCTCGCGTTTCTTATGCCCATCTTTTCGTATCAAGACGAGTTATCATAAATTGACATTTTCGAATTTCGGACCTACTGGTGAACAGTAAAAATTACTGTTCACATCAGACCCTATGTATATTTTCATCGATTTAATTGTCGTAAAACCCGTAAACGTCGTATTTTATTCGTTATAGCTCCGTTTTTAATGATTCTTTCGAGGACGTTCTCGTATTTGAAAGTTCTATATTTTTAGGAGGTTTACAAAAATATAACTTTCTGTCATGAATAGTAACTTTTATAAAAAATAGTTTTATAAATTATTAATGTCGTAAACTCGCGAAATCCATAAACTCGATAACTCTTCGTTATTCAATTGAAAAATTACTAATCTTATCATTTATGGAATCCTAAAAATATGTATTATTTATTAAAAATACTAACCCTTGCTGTTTTGAAATTTTTTAATAAAAATGTTTTTTATAAAAATTGATTTTAACGACTTTGTTTTTATTAACGTATAACTTGTTTTTAACGTAACTTTTTCGTTATTAATCCGTTTGACAAGTTTCTTACTTTACGATCGTCGTGAAATGTAATATCTTCATAAAAATATAAAATGAGTATGAAAAATTCGGAATTTGGGACACATGTTATATGCTTGTTTGATTAAGTCCAATTTTGATCTTATCTTTATACTTTTTACTTTTGTATTTTATACACACAAGTCTTATAATATCATATATTTTATAAATCATACATATATGATGTGTCCTTTGTCCATAATAGTCCTTATGTGTCCAAGTTACCAAGGTTAACTAATTCATGATAATACTTAAGATCATAACTTTACTTAAGAAATCTCTAATTTACTAGTTTTGTAAATAATCATTTTTACACATAACCAAGTGTGAACAATGTATTTCCATTCCATATGACCGTTATTTTAAGTGTATCTATTAACCATGATTAAAAGTTCCATAATCAAATTATCAACATGTCTTATGTATTTCTTTAAGTTGAAACATATTATGAAGTTATGAAAACCCTAATTAATCCATAATCATGTTTACACCAAAACAATATGATACAACATTTTCTCATCCTTTTTAACATAATGTAAGTATTAACACAACATATGTATAAGTAATCCATGTGGTCATTTCAAGTATATACTTCATTTTCATGATTAAAACCCTAAATGGTGATTTAAGCTAAAATAGAAATAACATATGCCATGAAAGACATAAAATGAAAGCATAAGGTTTCAAAGTGGACCTTATGATGAATGATGATGGTGATAAATAAGTGATAAACCCTTGTTAAATCACAAAACCAAAGCTTGCACAAAGAAACCCTAGCTTTTCTCAATAGAACCCTAACTTTCTTTCTCTTGATTAATGCTTGAATATGGTTAGCCAATGCACGCAAAGGCCTTAGGTACAATCTTGAATAAGTGTACAAAAGTGGATTGGATTGTAGGAAAAATTGTAGGGTTTTGTTTGGGGTATCGATTGAGCCGTGGCCTAGGAGGGCATAAAGGAGAGTGTTTTGTAAATTTTATGTAAGTGTTAAGTGTATAAGAGTTACTTGCTAGTGCTTGCATGATATATAAGATGTATAGTTGGTCAAGGGAACATATAGCATGTCCTAGGGATGGCCAAGTCTTTAGTCATGGGTCAAGGTATGGTAGGGATGGGGTATGTCCTCAAATAGTTGAGAACATCCCATGAAAACATGGAAATGTGTTCTCAACTTGTATCTTTTTGTTCCTTTCTCTATGAATCCGGTTTTAGATGTATAAGTATGATAATATTGAGTAAATTTTGGGTATTGGGTATAAACGTGGGTATTTGTTGAAGCGTAGAAAAGTTTTCGTGGTTCCGGGAGTGCCTAAACGCAATTTATCGCGATACTATACAATTACGTATCCGATAAAAATAAAATGAACAAAGTTAATTATTAATTTCCTAATAATAATATAATGATTTCTTGATGAAAACTTAAATTTGTTTGGCGCCCGTTTACGTTGATTGTTGATTTTTAGTTCACGCGATTTAACGTATCGATTAAAATTAAAAGCGAACGCGTATGGAAAAAAAAATATAGTGAATTTAAATAGCATTGCAAATGACCTGAAAATACGGAAATGTTACAGTCCTTCCCCGTTAAATGAGCCTTGTCCTCAAGGCTCAATTGGGACATTTGACGAAGTACTGGGTTCCGAGAGAAGATGTGATATTTCAACCGGAAATTGGTCTTCTCGCTCCCAGGTATAACCAGCTCCTTGCCGAGAGTTCCCAACGAACTGACTAATGAGAATTCTCTTCTCTTTAGCTTCATTACATCTCGTTCGCACGATCTCAAGAGGTCATCAACAAAACGAGCTTTTCATCAACCTCGATCTCTTCCAAGGCACTTGAAAACTGTCTCCCGGCCAAACAATTTCTTGAGTTTTGACACATGAAAACGTGTCCGTGAGTGACACCAACTTAGCTCATGGGGTAACTTCAGCCGATAAGCCACCGGTACCAACCAACAGCTCGATGATTTCAAACGGTCCCCGACATAACGTGGTGCTAGTTTTCCCTTTGTTTACCCTCCTAACGAGGAAAAAATATAACGAAATGAAAACAAACAAGTTAGCAAAATAATAAGCTTAAAAAAATTACCAAAAACAAATCACTAAACCCACCCGAGGTGACTGATACCAATTGTAGGAACCCGAATCACACTTCACTTCATATAATCACAACACGAATCGGAACTAGAAACTAGAAAAGAGATAAAGGTTTTGAGAGAGAGAGAGAAGAGAAAGAGATGAGAGAAAAGAGGAAAAAAGATATATTGAAAAATGAAAAACTTCACTTCATAACACGAATCACACGGATCGATTCAAGAAAATAAGAAAGGGAGAGATGGTGTGGAGAGAGAAGAGAGAGAGATTAGAGAAAAAAAGATTTTAGAAGTTAGATATTTGTGATTTCTTAGATATTTTCTTAGGAAAATATCTATATATATATCCCTACGACGCGTGGGATATTTAACTAGGACCCGGGCTCGGGTTTTGTTTAGGATTAAACCCGAAACATATACAATATTAGATTAACTATCGAGCCCGATTCCCGATAATATTTTATTACAACATTAACTAATTAAAGACCGAAGCTCCATCGTAGAGTGACCGAGCTTCCTTGTTCGACTCAATAAATTGAGGCTAACAATATGCTATCACCTTGCCCCGCTGCATCAGCACGCACCCAAAACCTTGTTTTGATGCATCACAATAGACCACAAAGTCATCGGGTCCATCGGGGAGTGCTAACACAGGAGCATTGCATAGTTTCTTCTTCAAAATTTGGAAAGCTTCATCTTGCTTATCGCCCCACACATATGTCTTATTCTTTTGAGTCAACAGGGTGAGGGGCTTTGCGATCTTGGAGAAATTCTCAATAAACCTTCGGTAGTAACCCGCCAATCCTAGAAATGAACGGATTTCAGTTGACGATTCAGGGGTCTTCCAGTTCTTGACCGACTCAACCTTGCTAGGATCCACGTGGATACCATTATGGTTGACCACATGTCCTAGGAACTGTACTTCTTGTAACCAAAATTCGCACTTTGAAAATTTGGCGTACAACTTCTCCTTCTGGAGTAAGGCTAAAATCGTCTCAGGTGGACTTCATGTTCTTCTTCTGACTTTGAGTAGATTAAGATGTCGTCAATGAACACAATTACGAGCTTGAGTCTTTCTTTCCTGCTCAAGGCATCTGCCACCACGTTCGCCTTGCCCGGGTGGTATTTGATCTCACACTCGTAGTCACTGAGTAGCTCGATCCACCGCCTTTGGCGCATATTTAAATCCTTCTGGTCAAATATGTACTGGAGACTCTGGTGGTCAGTGTAGATAACACTTTTCGTCCCATAAAGATAATGTCTCCAGATTTTAAGAGCGAACACCACCGCACCCAATTCCAGGTCATGGGTGGTATAATTTTTCTCATGCTTCTTCAACTGTCTTGACGCATATGCTATTACTTTGCCCCGCTGCATCAGCACGCACCCAAAACCTTGTTTTGATGCATCACAATAGACCACAAAGTCATCGGGTCCATCGGGGAGTGCTAACACAGGAGCATTGCATAGTTTCTCCTTCAGAATTTGGAAAGCTTCATCTTGCTTATCGCCCCACACATACGTCTTATTCTTTTGAGTCAACAGGGTGAGGGGCTTTGCGATCTTGGAGAAATTCTCAATAAACCTTCGGTAGTAACCCGCCAATCCTAGAAATGAACGAATTTCAGTTGACGATTCAGGGGTCTTCCAGTTCTTGACCGACTCAACCTTGCTAGGGTCCACGTGGATACCGTCATGGTTGACCACATGTCCTAGGAACTGTACTTCTTGTAACCAAAATTCACACTTTGAAAATTTGGCATACAACTTCTCCTTCTGGAGTAAGTCTAAAATCGTCTTCAGGTGGACTTCATGTTCTTCTTCTGACTTTGAGTAGATTAAGATGTCGTCAATGAACACAATTACAAATTTGTCTAAATACGGCTTGCTGAAGCAGTTCATTAAGTCCATAAATATTGTTGGCACGTTCGTCAGCCCAAATGGCATGACTGTGAACTCAAAGTGCTTGTATCGAGTTCTAAACGCGGTCTTCGGTATATCTTCCTCTCGGACTCTCAACTGATGATATCCTGAGCGAAGATCTATCTTCGAGAAACAACACGTACCTTGTAATTGGTCAAACAAGTCATCAATTCTGGGGAGAAGGTAATGGTTCTTTATAGTCAACTTGTTTAGCTCCCTGTAGTCAATACTCATTCTCATCGAACCGTCTTTCTTCTTGACAAAGAGTACGGGTGCTCCCCATGGTGAGTGACTTGGTCGAATAAAACCCTTCTCTTAAAGTTCTTTAAGCTAGTTCGACAATTCTAACATTTCTGAAGGGGCTAACCGGTATCGAGATCTAACAACTGGCTATGCGCCTGGAATCAGATCAATGCGAAATTCTATCTCTCGCACAAGAGGTAAACCTAACAGATTGTCTGGAAATACCTCAGGGAAGTCTCGAACAACACGTATGTCATCAAGCTTTTTCTCATGACCCTTGATACATGCAAGTGAATGAAGATCCTTTTCCGGCTTCTCGCCTTGAACTTCAAGAATCTTGCCATTCGGAAGAGGAATACGGACAATCTTCTCCTAACAATCGATGAGAGCTCGGTGGTATGCCAACCAATCCATTCCAATGATAACATCAAAACTTCCTAGCTGGGTTGGCAACAAGTCTATTTTGAACACATGATCTAACAAGACTAAGGTGCAACTACGTAAAATAGTATTGGTGCTAACGACTTTTCCGTCTGCTAACTCTACTTCGTAGCTAGTGTTTAGAGTGGCAGGGGCAATATTAATAAAATGTGTAAACGCAGAAGATACAAAACTCTTCTCAGCACCCGAATCAAAGAGAATACAAGCGTAGTGATCATTAAGAAGGAACGTACCCGTGACCACATTCGGATTCTGCTGTGGATTTTCAATCACCACGTAAGCTCTCCCACGAGCTCCATCATTCTGCTGGTTCCCTGCTTTCGGACACTTGTCCTTGAAATGTCCTTTCTCACCACACCCGAAACATGTCATATTCTGCAGGAAGTCATTACCTGCACCCTGAAGCCTAACTCTACAATCCTTCTCCAGGTGACCCATTTTTTGACATCTCTGGCACTTTGGAGGACATCGTCCATGATGGTGTAAGTTGCACCGATTACATTTTGGTAAGTTTCCAGCATAGATTTTTCCTTCAGCTGGGGCTGCAGCATATGCCCTGACAGTTTCTTGTCTCCTGTTTTGTTGCTGGTGATGATTGTTGTTTCGGTTGCGGTTATTGTTGTAGTTATGGTTGTTGTTGTAGTTATGGTTATTGTTGTTGTTGTTTCTCTGGTTGTCTTCCCATTTCCTTTTATTGCTTTCCCCAATTCTTGCAGCCCTACCCTGAACTGATTGCTCGACCAGTTCATGGGCCATGTTGATTGCCTAATGCAAGGCCGCAGGCTTTGAAGAAGTGATGTTTCCTTTGATTCTTTCAGGAAACCCACGAACATACCTTTTAATCTTCTTTTTTTCAGTAGGCACCAATTCATGACACGTCAAGGCCAGTTCGTGGAAACGATTGTTGTAAGCTTCAATATCATCTCCTTTCAGTGTCAGAGTCCAAAGCTCTTGTTCCATCCTTTGGATTTCAGTTGCTGGGCAGTATTCAGTGGTCATCATAGCTTTCACGTTGCTCCAGGGGATCTGATTAGCATTAGCAAGTCCCAAAGTCTGAACATTTCCGTTCCACCAGGTTAGAGCACGACCCTCGAACGTGCACATAGCAAACTTCACTTTGTCATCTTCAGCACATTTGCAAATTTCAAACACTTGCTCCATCTTTTCGAACCAACGTTTCAGTCCGACTACACCTTCAGTCCCCTTGAAAGAGTGAGGCTTGCCATTCATAAATGTCTTATACGAACATCCATGCATCTCTGGTACAACAGTTCCTCCAGTATTTGTTGATCCGGATCCACCAGTATTGTTTGAGTCAGCTCTAGTCTTTTCATATTTTTCAATGGCTTTGGCCACACGCTTTTCCACTATCTTCCTAACAGATTTCTTCTTAAATCTCCTGGGCGGCATGATTCTGGCAACACAAGTACACAATTCGTTGAGAATTTGTAAAAGTATGCAGAGTTATGGCACATGGTAAATAATGGAGAATGATATGAATAATCATAAATTAATCAGGATAGTCGATATTTATATAATTGATCGATAGAAATAGATATTGATATGTCAAAAGATAAACGTAAGAGATCGAATTTAAACCAAGTATTATATATATAAGATTATATATATAATGCAATAATGACAATCAGAAAAGTAAGTAAGGATCAGGGAATACGCGCGCGTGGATATCGGACAGTGATGAAGGATTCTGTATTTAAAAATGAAAGAAAATCTTTAAACTTTGTGGTTATAGACTAGGTTTTGAAAATGACCCAGTTCCCTATAACCTTGGCTCTGGTACCATCTGTAACACCCCCAAAATCAGGTAGCAGCGGAATGGTAACAATGGGGTGCTACTTCAAAGTACAACAATCAAGATATAGGAAACGACCATAAATGGACGTTTAAGACAAGATTTCATTTGATGCCATAGCAAAATATCAGAGTTTCAGAGTTCATACATTAGGTCCCATATGTTTCAAAAGTCATAAACATTTCAAGTACATATTTAATTAAACAAAAGCTTCATAATACCCAAAAGATGACTTAAGTTTTTAAAGATAATAAAAGTTTGCATTTGAATTAATAAAATACAAGAATCCTTTCATTGATATCCGCCACGGCTCCCCTCCAATCTTCATACCCTAGGACCTGAAATTACATGCTAAAAGTCAACACAAAGGTTGAGTGAAATCATAGGTTTATCGGTAAAAAGGGTGGACCACAAGATCGAAGTAATAGTAGACTCTGAAACACATTCAGTAGTCCAAAACGTTTATTATTGCACTAAGCTCATGACCCCGAAGCCTTAACTAGATTTGTGCCCCAATCAGAATATAGGATGCTTGCCAACAACCTAACACCTCTCAATGTTAAATGCACCTTAATCAAACTAGTGACCCAAGGAAAGGTGGGGATTGTCAGTCCCGATAGATCTATCCACAACACTCGCGCTTACTACAATAGCAATTAACGGTTCATGATAAATAGGGACTTCACGGCAATAAGGTAACTTAGCAATAATATTCAGGCAAAAATCTGGATAGCATACACTTTGTAAACACTTAGAAAAACACTTGTGTCCAATAGTAAAACAAGCAATGTAATTCACCCCGTAGATTTTGTAAAACAATCACGTAGTAAAAAGGGGGCTATGAACTCACCTCGAGTGAATGGTAATCAACAAGTATTCACAATAGAAAAATGCGTCACGAAGGAATCTGAAGGCAACCTAATCCAATATAGGTCGTATAAGTACTAAACACTTTGATTATTTATAGGTCGTATAGCTCATCATACTATCGTTCGGGCTATCATAATTAAGAGGTCATGTAGTGACATATGAGGAGCTAGGACACTTTAAATCGTAAATCCAACAACTCGTTGATACGCCACCCCGAAGAGGTGTAGGTTCCATGATCATTCATACGAATCCTTAACAATTAAGTGTAGAATCAAGATGCATAAAATTAAGAACTTTATTGATGATTGAAAGAAAAACTAAGAGTTGCTACAAACCCTTAAGATGAAAAATAATAATGGAGTAGCTAACCTAATTTTGACTAAACTAGGTGTATTTATACTAACTAGGATTTGCCTTTGAGGGCTTTCTTTTGGGCTTTTTACATCTTGGCCCGTATACATAATAAACATTAATTAACATTGTCTTTCGAGCTAGACTTTTGTCTTGTATCTTCGAGTGACCGAAGCTTCTTTGTTCGGGTCCATTTATGTGATCCTAACAATCTCCCCCTAGATGAGGTCATGAGAAGTTAGCTCACTCGTGCTTGTCTCTTTAGCTCGTTGTAGATAGGGTACTTCACTTGTTGTGCTTTGGTAATTCAAACTTTAATACCTTGATCATGATCTTCAGAACTTGATGTGATGACTTGATCTTTGACTTGTTTAAGCTTTACTTCTCTGAATTACTTTGTGATCTTCTTTCACTTTGACTTTGCCATACGCTGATCTTTAGTCTCACATGCTCATATCTGTTGGAATCTTTGAAAGCTTTGATGATGTATCTTCTTCTAATCTCCATAACGTTTAGCATTTGAAGAAGACATTGATTTTCAGAGATTGTGCGGAAGCTTTGTATGTAAACTTTCTTGATTTCTTCAGATATGTGAGTAAGGATATGAGCATGTCTTGCATCGGATACTTTGAGTCGTCATTCGCCATGATAGAACAATTTAGTCACCAACAAAAACATTTTGTTATGTAAAATCCACTTAATGTGTTCTAGAAAAACATTTTGTGAACACACAAAGGTTTTATATTTTGAAGGGACCGAGTATAGACGATACTCAATCTGGTCGGTTACAATTTTTTTAACCTCCCCTGATACCGTGAGTATCAATATACAGTATGAATACTGCACCTGTATCAGATAGATTCCTTAAAAGCACCTTGTCTTGATAGGTTTTCCGCACGTGACAATCTAGTTCCTCTAATACCTAAGTATCATATTCCCTATGTTCGCCGTCTCTAGACAAGATTTCCGAAGACTAACACACAATAAGTATTTCTACAATAGATGGTAAAGCGTTGAGTCAGTACAGTTACTATCTGCTGACTAACCGTACAATTCTCATTTATCAGCGTTATACTTCTTAATACAATTAGAGACCCAGTAGAAGGCCTGTGGAAAAATGGGATTAGAAAAACAATCGATGTGCATATAAAATTTGTTTGGGGCACAAACGAAAGTTAATTCAGAATAGCTTTGATGATGTTTATGAAATTATCCCGAAAGATATAATCCTCGGGAAATCCAAACTTGTACGTACTTGTAAGTAAAATCCAACTTCACTAGTGGGCGCAGTCCGAAGACCAGGCAGAGCAATCTTCCGAATACCCTGTGGTACAACATCTCTTTCCTCAGCATTCATAAGAATCACTTTCAACGAACATGAAACAAAAGATTCTTTGGTCATTTATCAAGATACGTGTGTATAACACAACTTTGGTACTTGACAATTTTATCAGTATTAACACCTTATGCTCCCCCTTACACAATGTGGCGTCGATAAATCGAAAGATGTATAGCACATGCATGATAAGGAACTTCGCATTTTAGAATCAATCGAAACCATTAATTAACCATTTTACATGTTTATAAGTCCACATTATCACCCAACATGTCCTTCTCCTCTTACACGAATTCAGAATCAAGTTTCTCCCTCAGCAGGCACAGCAGCAGAATCCGTAGTGGAGGATCAGTGATCATAAGGTGAGTGTGTAGGTCCAATCTGGAATAGATTTCCATATCAGCTTGCCATTGGGTTTGCCTCGAATGTACCGTGTTTAAAAAAAAAGAAAAATACGAAATCTTCCAAGAATCGTAGTCACTTCAACCAACATAGGTGCGACGAGTAACGGTAAACCGCTAGTTATTGTTTCTTCATTGGATCCCATTTTAATTTAAGTATGAATGAACGGATCGCAAGTGATTGTTGATTTGTTTGATTTGTGTTTATGTTTTTGTTGTTGTTTGATTATTTAGTTTGGTTTACTCAAAGAATAACTAGTTCGGTTCCAAAATACTTGAATGTTCACTAGTTCGGTTTGCTAAGGTTCTTGTTCGGTTGCCTGGTTCGATTCGCTTGTTCGAATGGCTTGTTCGATTGGCTTGTTCGATCGGCTAGTTCGATTGGCTTGTTCGATTGGCTAGTTCGATTGGCTTGTTCGATTGGCTTGTTCGATCGGCTAGTTCGATTGGCTAGTTCGATTGGCTAGTTCGATTGGCTAGTTCGATTGCTTGTTCGATCCCCTCGTTCGAACGCCTTGTTCGGTCGCTTGTTCGATCGTTTTGTTCGGTTGATGTAGGAGGTCACTCGTTCGATTGTTCTTGGAGGTTGCTCGTTCGATCCTTGAATCTTCAACTCGTTCGATCCTCCTTGTTTACCCCTAGTTCGATCCCTTGTGCGGTCCAACCTTGAATCCCACTCGTTCGATCGTCTAGTTCTTTTTGCTCGTTCGGTGCGCACAAAAATACGAATCCAAAGACCCTTTTTCTTGCTATAAAACACGAACCAAGACCACGAACACGATCAAAAACGCTTGTTTTCGAAGATTGTTTCGAACCAAAAGAAAGGAAAATAAATCGAGACCCCCTTTTTTTTCCGAAATCAATAACAACAAAAAAATACAAACTAAATCAATACATCAATCTTGTAGGCTCTGATACCAATTGTAGGTTCCATGATCATTCATACGAATCCTTAACAATTAAGTGTAGAATCAAGATGCATAGAATTAAGAACTTTATTGATGATTGAAAGAAAAACTAAGAGTTCCTACAAACCTTTAAGATGAAAAATAATAATGGAGTAGCTAACCTAATTTTGACTAAACTAGGTGTATTTATACTAACTAGGATTTGCCTTTGAGGGCTTTCTTTTGGGCTTTTTATATCTTGGCCGTATACATAATAAACAATAATTAAAATGGGTTTTCGAGCTACACTTTTGTCTTGTATCTTCGAGTGACCGAAGCTTCTTTGTTCGGGTCCATTTATGTGATCCTAACAAGAGGCCTCATTATGGAACTCCCTAGTAATATAGCACTTTGCTTAATACCACATATAGGTCTATATAGTTCAATCACCATCTAATTGTTGGGTAAAATGTCTTGTAATAATTAAAAACGATTTATAATTACCGTTTAGTATAACTGGCTTAACTTTCGCGTTTTAAAGTCCGATTTTTGACGTTCTTATGCCCACGGCTTCATATTAAGGACAGTAATCATAATTTGACATTTTCATATTTTTGACCCTCTGATGAACAGTACTTTTTACTGTTCACACCAGTTATAAAGTTATTTTTATAGTTTTAATTATCGTAAAACCCGTAAACGTCATATTTTATTCGTATAAGATCTGTTTTAGTGATTCTTTCGAGTAATGTTCTCGTAATTGAAAGTTCTACTTATTTATGAGGTTTACAAAAATAATTATTTCTGTCATGAACAGTAACTTTTATAAAAATAGTTTTATAAAAGTATTAATTGTCGTAAACTCGCGAAATTCATAACTCGTTCGTTATTAATTGAAAATTTACGATTCTTATCATTTTGGAATCCTAAAAATATGTATAATTTGTTAAAAATGCCAAACTTGCTGTTTGAATAATTTTTATAAAAAGTTTTTATAAAAATTCTTTTACGACTCCGTTTATTAACGTATAACTTGTTTATACGTAGAGTATTATCGTTATTAATCCCGTTTTTCGATTTTCTTATCCTTTTTTGGAAACGACATGAGACGTATTATATTTATATAATCAATCCACTATTTGAAATTTGAATTATAAACAGCCCCTTAAGAATCCATACTTTATACTTTTATTTAAAGCTTATTTTATGTACTTTACTTTTGGTCCACCTTACCACAATCTCATATGGTCCATAAGTATTATATTTGATACATATAATATAGTCCAATAGTCCATCCTATGACGCAAATGGTCCCAAGGTAACAAGAATTAACAAAGTCCCTAATAACACTTAAAATCATAACTTTAATAAGTAAACCCCTAATTAGCTAGTTTATCCATAATCATTTTTATACATAAGCCAAGTGTGTACAAGTCTTACAACCATTTTGTAAACTCAATATACCATCTATATAACATGTGTAAAATCCATAAATCATGTTTACAAGAAAATCCACTTTTAAAATGTTAAACATATCCTAAATGGTGATTTTACTACATAGCACATCATATACATAAAAACTCATAAAATGAAAGTATAAAGGTTTATAGAAGACCTTATGATGAATGATGATGATGAAAAATAGGTGCTAAACCCTTGTTTAGCCTTTAAACCCAAGCTTGCACAATATGAAACCCTAACTTTTCCAAATAAACCCTAACCTTCATTTTCTTGATTAATACTTGAAAATGGTTAACCAATACTTGGAAACATCTTAGAATATCTTAGGAATGATGTGTGTATGTGTGTTTAGGTTGTATAAAATTTTGTATGGTTTTATTATATGGGGTGTTTCATGCCGTGGCTAAAAGGGAGGAGGGAGAGGGGTTTTTGGTTGATTTTTAGCTAAGTGTTTTGTGATATGAATTGTCTTGCATGTATACTAGTATATATGGTAAGTCCTTGGTCAAAAGATTGCAATAGTTAGTCATGGAAACATGTTCATGGTCTTAAGGAAGAAAAAATGGTCATGGAAACAAAGTATGGCTATGTTTAATGCAAGTGAAGTACAAAACCAACTTGCAAGATTTTTCTCATATATCTTTGTATAAATTGCAACAATTTCGGCATATGTATGATATATATGATATATTTTTTGTAACTTTTATGTATTGGGTATAAAAGTGGGTATTTGTTGAAGCGTAGAAAAGTTTTGGTGGTTCCGGGTATGCCTAAACGTATTTTATTGCGAAACGTAATCACTTTACGCAACCAATAAAAATAAAATATAAAAAGTTGATTATTACTTTCGTAAAAATAATATATTGCTTGCTTGACGAAAACTTTAATTCGTTTGGTGTCCGTTTACGTTAATTGTTGATTTTTAGTTTACGCGATTTTACTATATAATGAGAATTAAAAGCGAACGCGTACAAGAAAAAAAATAATTAGTGAAATATATGACGTCGTAAATGACCTGAAAATACGAAATGTTACATCGACATCCTCACACCTTGCCATAGTGGACCCACATGGGGACATTACGGTGCCAACTACACCGCCAAAAAGCTCGGAGAAAAGGTTGGATATTTCTTCGGAATTGGTTTCATTCACGTTCCAAGTATACTTCAGTCCTTGCCGAGAGTTCCAACGAACTTTGACCAATGGGATTCTTCTTCGCTTTAGCTTCTTCACATCCCGCTCTACGATCTCAATAGGCTCTTCGACAAATCGCAGATTTTCATCAATCTCGATCTCATCCAAAGGCACCTGAACATCTGGCTCAGCCAAGAAGCATTTCTGAGGTTCGGGACACATGAAACGTGTCTGTGAGACTCGTATAGCTCCGGGGGTAACTCAGCCGATAATCACCAGTCCAACACATTCCACCATTTCAAATGGTCCTACATATGTGGGTGCTAGCTTTCCTTTCTACCCAAATCGATTACCACTCCCTTCCATGGAAGATACCTTAGTAAACACTCGGTCTCTAACTTAGAATTCAAGTGGGTTCTCGCTCTTTCAGTATAAATCTTTTTAGTCGTTTCTTGCAACATTTCTTGGTACATTAAGCTACACTTTCTCCAACTTCAGTCCATATCGGGGGATTTACATTTCGCCCCGTACAGAGCCTCAATGGTGCACACTTAATGCTTGATGTAGGCTAAACTGTTATTATAAGAAAACTCAATCAATGGAGATGAGTATTCCCAACTGCACCAAAATCCATAACACAGATCGAAGCCACTATCCTCAGCGTTACTGAATAGTCTCGCTCACTATGACAGTCGGTCTTCTATGGGTGTAAGCGTACTCATGTCTAGTTCTCGTAACCAACGCTTCCTAAAAAGCTTGCATAAAGTGTGACGTGAATCGACCATCACGGTTCAAATGATGACCAATGACACGACCTGTCTCGCTACAATCTCATGGTATAAATCTTTGATAATTTCTCCGTTTGTAGTCTTCATGAATAGGTAAAGATAGTGAGCCGACTTGGTCAATCTCCAGTCTACACAGACGTGTACCAAATGCGTATTCTCTAGTAGCACCCAAATCCTGTTCTGTGTGGGAGAATGATTCTGGTACCTATATGTAACGCTAGATGTGCTTCCTTGTTAGTGATTATCACTCCCGAATCGCTGTTGTTATCCAGGGTTATAGTGTCTGATTGTTGATGATGCTGACACAAAAGTATGAGTAGAGTGCGGCCGTCTACTGACCCGCGTGAGAGGACACCATAAATCGTCTCTCAGACCCATAAGACCCGTGCAGACATCAGAGTATCAGATAGTTCCTCATACGCCTCTAAATGTCGTTGTCAATTCCTTATCTCTCGGCACACTCACACACAAACCAAAATTGCGCGCGCTACATAAAGCGTCTCCCACACTCCCAGATAATGGTCATAACTCACTTTTTCAGCAACAGCGACCCCTCGTACTAAATATACCTAGACAGTATGAAGCTCTCATCCACATGTTCAATTTCCATTAACACCCACTCAACCTGATGGATCCAGTTACGATCAAAGAAGAAGAAGTAAATTTCAGTACCTATCATCTCATTGCTCAATAGTGTTTTCCTAATCCCTCTTAGGCCCATTCAGTTGGGGCTTTGAGATTACTTGGATGCTTCACTCTGTGCTTCTAAAATCTTAGTCTTAAGTCATCTAATGACTAGTAATACTTCATAGCACGTTTCGTCTGGCTTGAGTCTTTTCTTTTCCTGCTAAGGCTCTGCCACCCGTTCACCTTGCCGGGGTGGTATTGATCCTTACACTCGTAGTATATGAGTAGCTCGATCCACCGTATTTTTGGGATATTTTAAATCCATCTGGTCAATATGTACTGGAGACTCTTGTAATCAGTGTAAATAACGCATTTCGTCCCATAAAGATAATGTCTCCAAATTTTACAGAGCGAACAACCCACCGCACCGTAATTCCAGATCGTCTGGTTGGTATAATTATTCTATGTTTCTACAATTGTCTTGACGGGGGCATATGCTATCACCTTGGCCCCCGCTGCTATCTGACTCGCACCCACAATAACTGGTTTTGATGCATCACAATTGACCACAAAGTCATCGGGTCCATCGGGGAGTGCTAACATAGGAGCATTGCATAGTTTCTCCTTCAGAATTTAGAAAGCTTCATCTTGCTTATCGCCCCCTCAATAGTCTTATTCTTTTGAGTTACAGGGTGAGGGGCTTTGCGATCTTGGAGAAAGAAATTCTCAATAAACTTCGAGTAGTAACCCCTCCAATCCTGAGAAATGAACTGATTTAGTTGTCGATTCAGGGGTCTTTCAGTTCTGACGTCTAACTTGCTAGGATTAGTGGCTACGTTCCATGGTTGCCACATGTCCTAGGAACTGGACTTCTTGTAACCAAAATTCACACTTTGAAAATTTGGCGTACAACTTCTCCTTCTGAGTAAGTCCAAAATCATGTCTTAAGGGTGAGCATCTTTCTCTTCTTTGATTTGAGTAGATTAAGATGTCGTTCTCATTGAACACAATTAACGAATTTGTCCAATTACGGCTTGCAGACGCGTGTTCATTAAGTCCATAAAATTTGTGGGCGTTTGGCAGTCTAATCGGCAGACTGTGACTCAAAGTGCACCATATGGGAGTTCTAAAGCTGGTCTTCGGTATATTCTTCCTCTCGGGACTCTAACTGATGATTAATCCTGAGCGAAGATCTATCTTTGAGAAACAACACGCACCTGTAATTGGGTCAAACCAAGTCATCAATTCTAGGGTGAGGGTAACAGGTTCTTATATAGTTAAACTTGTTTTAATTCTTGTAGTCAATACACATTCTCATCGAACCGTCTTTCTTCTTGACAAAAAGCATGGGTGCTCCCCATGGTGAGTAACTTGGTCGAATAAAACCCTTCTCTTAAAGTTCTTTAAGTTGATTAGACAATTCTAACATTTCTAAAGGGGCTAATCGGTATGGGGATCTAACAAAACTGGCGATATATTGCGCTGGAATTAGATCAATGAAAAATTCTATCTCTCGCACAAGAGGTAAAACCTGAACAGATCATTGGAAATACTCGGATGTTTGGACAACCGTATGTCATCAAGCTTTTTTCTCTATATCGAGCCTTGATACATGCAACCTGTTGAACAAGATCCTTTTCCGGCTCTCGCCTTGACATTACAAAAATTTTTTCTTGCATTCGGAAGATGAATTCGGACATCTTCTCATAACAAAACGATGAGAGCTCGGTGATTATGCCAACAAATCCATTCCAATGATAACATCAAAAACTTCCTGCCGGTTGGGCAACAGTCTATTTTGAAACCAGTGATTTTAACAAGACATAAGGTGCAACTACGTAAAATGGTTATTGGTGCTAAACTACTTTTTCCGTTGCTACTCTACTTTCGTAGCTAGTGTTTAGAGTTGGCAAGGGCATTTATTAATTAAAATGTGTGAATGCAGAAGATACAAAACTATTCTCAGCAACGAATCAAAGAGAATACAAACGTAGTGATCATTAAGAAGAAACGTACCCGTGACCACATTCGGATTCTGCTGTGGATTTTCAACCACCACATAAGCTCTCCCACGAGCTCCATCATTCTGACGGTTCCCTGCTTTCGGACACTTGTCCTTGAAATGTCCTTTCTCACCACACCCAAACATTGTCAATTCTACAGGAAGTTATTACCTGCACCGTGAAGCCTAAATCTACAATCCTTCTCCAGGTGACCCATTTTTTGACATCTCTGGCACTTTGGAGGACATCATCCATGATGGTGTAAGTTGCACCGATACATGTTGGTAAGTTGTATCTCACCATGCATTGGTTTTTTCCTTCAGTAGGGCTGCAGGATATGCCCTGAAACTTCTTGGTCTCCTGTTTTGTTGCTTGGTGAGATTGTTTGTTTCAGTTGCTGTTTATGTTGTTGATGTGGTTGTTGTTGTAGTTATGGGTTTTGTTGTTGTTGTTTTCTGGTTGTCTTCCCATTTCCTTTTATTGCTGTCCCTAATTCTTCGCAGCCGTACCCTGAATTGATTGCTCGACAGTTTCACGGGCCATATGTTGATTCATCATGCTGCGCTCGAAGGGCTTTGAAGAAGTTGATATTTCCTTTGATTCTTTCAGGGATCAACCCGAAAACATACCTTTCAATATTCTTCTTTTCATGTCAGGCTCCAATTTCATGACACCATCAAAGGCCAGTTCGTGGAAACGATTGTTGTAAGCTTCAATATCATCTCCTTTCAGAGTCAGAGTCCAAAGCTCTTGTTCCATCCTTTGGATTTCAGTTGCTGGACAATATTCAGTGGTCATCATAGCTTTCACGTTGCTCCAGGGGATCTGATTAGCATTAGCAAGTCCCAAAGTCTGAACATTTCTGTTCCACCAGGTTAGAGCACGACCTCAAACGTGCACATAGAAAACTTCAATTTGTTCATCTTCAGCACATTTGCAAATTTCAAACCACTTGCTCATCTTTTGAACCCAAGTTTCAGTCGACTACACCTTCAGTCCCTTGAAAGAGTGAGGCTTGCATTCATTAAATGTCTTATACGTACATTCCATGCACTTCTCTGGATAAACATTTCCTCCAGTTTTTGTTGATCCGGATCCACCAGTATTGTTTGAGTCAGCCTCTAGTCTTTTTGTATTTTTCATGGCTTTGGCCACACGCTTTTCCAATTATCTTCCAAACAAAATTTTTCTTAATTCCTGGGTGAATGATTTCTGGCAATCATACGGTACACAATTCATTAGAAATTTTGTAAGGTATGCTGAGTCAGCGGCAAATGGTAAATAACAAAGAATGATATAAATAATCATAAATAAATTCAGGATTTAGTTAGTCGTATTTTTTATAATTGATATTAATAGAATAGATTACGTAAGAAGATCGATTTAAACCAAAGTATTATTATATATAAGATTATTATATAATGCAATAATTGAACAATCGAAAAAGTAAGTAAAGGATCGGGGAATACCGGCGCGTGGATATCGGAAAGCGATGATGGATTATGTATTTAAAAATGAAAGGACTAAAGATAATCTTTTAATACTTTAGTGGTTATATACTAGGTTTTGAAAATGATCTAGTTCCTATAACCCCTTGGCTCTGGTACCATCTGTAACACACCACAAAATCAAGGTAACAGCGGAAATGGTGACATGGTTATGTTGCTATCGTCAAAATACAACAATCAAGATATAAAAATGACCTTAAATGGACGTTTTAAGTAGATTTTCATTCGTTGTCATAGCAAGATATCATGAGTTCATACATTAGGTCCCATATAGTTTTAAAAAGTCATAAACATTCTTAAATTAAACAAAAAAGCTTCATAATACCAAAAAGATGACTTAAGTTTTTAAGATAATAAAAGTTGCATTTGAATTAGATAAACACAGAAGCCATCTATTGTATCCGCATGCTCCTCCAATCTTCATACCCTAGGACCTGAATTACATGCTAAAAGGTCAACACAAAGGTTGAGTGAAATCATAGGTTTATCTGGTAAAAAAGGTTGGCACACCATTGATCGAAGTAATAAGTAGACTCTGAAACACTTCAGTAGTCCAAAACGTTTATTATGACTATGTCTTGACCCTGAAGCCTTAACTAGATTTGCTGTCCAATCATAATATAGGATGATTGCCCACATAAACCTAACACTATCAATGTTAAAATGCAACCTTGAATCAAATAGTGACCTAAGGATAGGTGGTGATTGTCATCCTGATAGATCTATCCACAACACTCGCGCTTATACTACAATAGCAATTAACGGTTCTGATAAATAGGGATTCACTGGCAATAAGGTAACTTAGGGGGGCCAAAAAAAAAATAATATTCAGGCAGTAATCTGGATAGCATACACTTTGTAAACACTTTGAAAACACTTAGAAAAACACTCTGGTTCCAATAGTAAAACAAGCAAATGTAATTTACCCATTAGATTTTGTAAACAATCACGTAGTAAAAAGGGGGGCTATGAAACCTCACCTCGAGTGAATGTAATTCAACAAGTATATCACCATAGAAAATGCGTCAGAAGGAATCGAGGCAACCTAATCCAATAGATAGGTCGTATAAGTACTTAACACATTGTTATTTATGGTCGTATAGCTCATCATACTATCGTCACTGGGCTATCATAATTAAGGAGGTTATTGTATAGTGAACGTAATGAGGAGTCTAGGACCTCTTTAACATCGTAAATACCAATGAACTCGTTTCGTACGTCACCCCGAAGAGCCTCATATATGAATACTCCTAGTAATAGCACTGTTGATTTATACCAACATATAAGGTCTATATAGTTCAATCACCATCTAAATTTTTTGGTAAAAATTAGTGGTTAATAAGTAAAAATCGTTTATAAATTACCGTTTTTTTAGTAAAACTGGCGCACTTTCGCGTTTTAAGTCCGATTTGACGTTTCTTATGCTCACGCTTTCGTATTTAGGAAGAGATATATAAATTGACATGTTTCATATTTTGACCCTCTGCGTGGAACAGTACTTTTTACTGTTCACACCAGTTATAAAGTTATTTTTATAGTTTTAATTATCGTAAAACCCGTAAGGTCATATTTTTATTCTGTTATATCTCCGGTTTTAGTGATTCTTTAAAGTACGGTCTGTATATTGAAAGTTCTACTTATTTATGAGGTTTTCAAAAATATTTATTTCTGTCCCATGAACAGTTAACTTTTATATAAAAAATAGTTTTATAAAAGTATTAATTGTCGTTTAAACTCGCGAAATTCATAAATCGTTCATTATTAATGTAAAATTACGATTCTTATCATTTTGGAACCTAAAAATAATATGTATAATTTGTTAATATTGCTCAAACTTTCTGTTTTTGTAATAATTTTTATAAAAAGTTTTTATAAAAATTCTTTTACGACTTCGTTTATTAGCTTATAACTTGTTTTTACCGTATCTTTTTTGTTATTAATCCGTTTTTTTCGGTTTCTTATCTTTTTGGAATAATCATGAGACGTATTATTTTTATATATTGTCAAATCCATATTTGAAATTTGTATTTATTAACAGCCCCTTAGAATCCATAATTATACTTTTATTTAAGCTTATTTTTAATGTACTTTTACCTTTTGTAACTTACCACAAGTGTCGTATGTCATAAGTATTATAAGTGATACATATAATATAGTCATTAGTTCTTCCTTTGACCCAAAAGTCCACGGTAACAAGATTATCAAGTCCATAATTACACTTTAAAAAAAAACCATACATCATTAAGTAGAACCTAATTTAATAGTTTATCCATAATCATTTTTTAATACATAAAACCCTCAGGGTGTACAAGTCTTACACCGTTTGTAAACTCATTATACATTCCATATACACATGTGTACAAAATATATAAATTCATGTTTAAAGAAAATCCACTTTTAAAATGTGAAACATATTCATAAATGTGATTTTACTACATTAGCTATTCATATACATAAAAAACTCATTATATGAAGTATAAGGTTTATAGAAGACTTATGTGAATGATGGAGATGAAAATAGGTTCTAAACCCTTGTTTAGCTTTAAACCAAGCTTGCCTCACATTTATTAAACCCTAACTTTTCCAAATAAACCCTAACCTTCTTTTTCTTGATTAATACTTGAAAATGGTTAAACCTATACTTGGAACACATCTTGAATATATTAGGAATGATGTAGTATGTGTGTTTAGTTGTCTAAATTTTGTAAGGTTTATTATATGGGGTGTTTCATGCCGTGGATAAAAAGGGAGGGAGGGAGAGGGGTTTTGGTTGATTTTTAGCTAAGTGTTTTTGATGCATATGAATTGTATTGCATGTATACTACGTCATATATGGTAAGTCCTTGGTTAAAAGGATTGCCATTGTTAGTCATGGGAAACATGTCATGGTCTAGGAAGAAAAAAATGGTCATGGAAACAAAGTATGGCTATGTTTAATGCAAGTGAAGTACAAAACCAACTTGCAAGATTTTTCTCATATATCTTTGTATAAATTGCAACAATTTCGGCATATGTATGATATATATGATATATTTTTTGTAACTTTTATGTATTGGGTATAAAAGTGGGTATTTGTTGAAGCGTAGAAAAGTTTTGGTGGTTCCGGGTATGCCTAAACGTATTTTATTGCAAAACGTAATCACTTTACGCAACCAATAAAAATAAAATATAAAAAGTTGATTATTACTTTTGTAAAAATAATATATTGCTTGCTTGACAAAAACTTTAATTCGTTTGGTGTCCATTTACGTTAATTGTTGATTTTTAGTTTACGCGATTTTACTTAACTATTAAAATTAAAAGTAAACGCGTACGAGAAAAAAATAATTTAGCAAAATGGATGAAGTCGTAAATGACCTGAAAATAAGGAATGTTACAATGATGAACCCATGTGAGATGCCGACCGTGTTGTCGCTCTGACTCTCGGCTCCACAATTACCATTCCTGAAACCGCAAACGAATTTGCCATTAAAGGTAACCACTTGACTCTCGTCAAAGGAAACCAATTCGATGGTAGAATCAAAACCGATCCTCATAAACAAATTCACGAATTCCTCAGAATATGTGATGTGTTTAAATACAGAGACACAGAGAATGAAGTTGTCCGCCTAATGATGTTTCCCTTATCACTCACTGGAGAAGCAAAAACATGGCTGGATGAACTAAACAAAGGAACTATCGAAACGTGGGATGAACTTCAAACCGCTTTCATTAGCCGATTCTTTCCCCCAACTCTTTTTGATCGACTCGTCGGAGAAATCCGAGCCTTTTCTCAACATGAAAATGAATCTCTAACTGATGCTTGGCTTCGTATGAAGGACAAGCTCAGAAATTGCCATGGACACAATCTGTTCAAAGGCAACATCATAAAAATCTTTTATCACGGCCTTTACGAAATTACCCAAGAAGTTCTAAATGCCACAGCTGGTGGAATTTTTCTCTATAAAACTCCGAATCAAGCTTATCAACTTCTTGAAGACAAAGTCTTACTCAAGCTCGATTGGGCTAAAAACCAAAAAACAAAACCATCTCTTAAGAAAACCATTGCTTTCGCCGATAAAGGTAGCAGTAATTCTGACACTGACAAAATTATGGCCCGAATGGATGCCATGATCATGAAAATGGATGCTTAGTATAAAGAATTTCAATCTAGTTCAAAACAACTAAACCCTGATCATAACGATGATGACACACCCATGTTCCGTGAAGAAGAAGCAAAATTCATGCAAACCTTCCGTTGTACTCGAATTCAAACAGCGACCGTGATTCAAACCGTAATAATTGACGTTCAAGCGGAAGAAACAATTACAACCGAGACAACTATCAATCTAACCCTGATAATAAACCTGACCTTCAAAAACAACTAAGAGATTTCATAAAAGCTCAACACTCAACCAATTCTTTTGTCAAAGATAATTTTATGGATCCTAAAAACAAACTCAAAACATCAACCAAAAATCATCAAGCCTCAATCCAAAATCTCAAAGCTAAATTTGACAGATTTGCTGATAAGCAATCTGGTCGACCTTCTGGATCTCTTCCCAGTAACACTCAACCTAACCCAAAAGGTAGCTCATCTAAACCTTATCAACCACCACAAGCTTGAAACAAACATGTAAATACTGTATTTACATGAAGTGGTAAAACCTATGACCCACCAGTCAACCCAAATGATCAACCTAATGATTCTGAAACTCCTATCAACTTCGATAGCAATGATGAAGATAATGAACCTACACCTCAGCCCAAACCTAAAGAACCAAAACCTGTCAAAGAAACACCGACACCTAAACCGTACAAATAAAAAATCCCATATCCTTAATGCCTCAGAAAAGAGAAAATGGAAGCTCAATATGGAAAATTCCTCGACATGATTCGAGCAGTTCGAATCAACGTACCTCTTGTCGATGTTTTAGCTGGAATGCCCAACTATGGAAAATTTCTCAAGGAACTCGTTAGTAACAATCTCATGCGGTATTCCTTATCACAAAGTTATCTCATGTAATGCTCTAGCCGACCTTGGTGCTAGCATCAATCTCATGCCGTATTCCTTATCGCAAATTTATCTCTCGAAACTCTCAAACCTACTAAAATGAGCGTAATATTAGTCGACCGATCATTCCAATACCCTATTGGAATAGCTAAAAATATGCTCATCAAAGTTGGTAAATTTACCTTCCTTGCTGATTTTGTTATTCTCAAAATGGAAGAAGACAGTAAAGTTCCTTTTATCTTAGAATGACCTTTTCTTCACACTGCCGATGCAGTAATTCGAGTTAAACAAAAGCAACTCAATCTTAGATTCTACGATGAAACATTCTTACTCAAACGATGATACATGTTTCAGTATCGATGTCATCGATGAAATCTTAGAAGGAGATTTTGATGCTCTTCTAGATGAAAGTAGTGAAATCCTGCATTCCATCGAAGGAACCATCCTCAAAGAAAAACTTTTTGCTGAATTCGATGAATTCATGGCAATGACTGCTGATGACAACTCTGAATTAGAATCCAACACTGAACCATTTGAAAAAATAACCTTTAACACCGATTATAAGATCAAACCTCTACCTGATAACCTGGAATATGCATTCTTGGAAGAACCCTCTTTCCTTCCGGTGATCATATCATCTCAGCTCTCTGAACAAAACAAAAACAAATTAGTTTCCGTACTTAAAAGACACAAGCAAGCCTTTGCTTGGAAAACCACAGACATTCTTAGGATCTGCCTGTCTTTCTATAAACACAAAATTTAACTCTTGGAAGACAAAAAACTAGTTGTTAAAAAACAAAGAAGATTGAATCCAAACATGCAAGAAGTCGTGAAGAAAGAAATTGTTAAACTCCTCGATACATGTATCATTTATCCAATCGTCGATAGCCCTTGGGTAAGTCCCATTCATTGTGTACCCAAGAAAGGTGGTATTACAGTTGTTACCAACAAAAAAGATGAACTTGTTCCAACAAGAACTATTACAGTTTGGCGAGTATGCATCGATTATCGTAAACTCAATGAAGCAACCGCGAAGGACCACTTTCCTTTTCCATTCATGGATCAAATGTTAGAAAGACTCGCAGGAAATAAATACTTTTGTTTCCTTGATGGTTTTTATGGATACTTTCAAATACCAATCGATCCTATGGACCAATAAAAAACAACGTTCATATGTCCTTTTGGTACATACGCTTATAGAAGAATGCCTTTTGGTTTATGTAATGCTCCAACTACTTTCTAAAGGTGCATCCTGGCTATCTTTCATGACATGATCGAAGAATCCGTTGAAGTATTCATGAACGATTTCTCTGTCTTTAGAAACTCTTTCGATAACTGTCTGAACAATCTCGATAAAATGCTTCAACGTTGCAAAGATGCACATCTCATCCTGAACTGGGAAAAATGTCACTTCATGGTAAAAGAAGGAATTATGCTTGGACACAAGGTATCTGAAGCAGGCCTCGAAGTCGACAAAGCAAAGATCGACATAATCTACAAACTTCCATCCCTACTCATATCAAAGGTAATAGAAGTTTTCTAGGGCATGCAGGTTTCTATCGAAGATTCATCAAAGATTTCTCAAAAATCACCCGTCCTCTCACCAAGTTGCTTGAAAAAGATACTCCATTCGAATTCGATGAAAAATGTCACAACGCATTCAAATTGTTAAAAGAAAAGCTCACATGTGCTCCTGTGATCGTAAGCCCAAACTAGAACCTTCCGTTTAAACTCATGTGTGACGCAAATGATTTTACAGTTTGAGCAATCTTAGGTCAAAAAGATGGTAAAAACTTTAAGCCAATCTACTTTACAAGCAAAACTCTCAATGCAGCTCAGTAGAACTATACAATCACTAAAAAAGAACTTATGGATGTAGTCTTTGCATTTGACAAATTCTGATCCTATATGGTATTATCAAAGACGATCGTGCACACTGATCACTCAGCTATTAGGCACCTATTCAGGAAGCAAGATACTCAGCCATGCCTTATCCGTTGGATACTGCTCTTACAAGAATTTGATATATAAATTAAAGACAAAAAAAGTACAAAAAATGTTGCCACCAACCACTTATCTCGGATTGAAAATGATGAAACAAGTGATGACAGTGAAGTCGACGATAACTTTCCTGGAGAAACTCTCATAGAAATAAACACTAGAAACGAACCATGGTTCGCAGACTTTGCAAACTATTTGGTAAGTGATATTATACCTAAAGGAATGACGTACCAGAAAAAGAATAAAATTTTCTCTGACCTGAAACACTACTTCTGGGAAGAACCCTACCTCTTCAAAGTATGTTCTGACGGTATGATCAGACGCTGTGTCTCTGGACCAGAAACCAGAACCATTTTAGATCAATGTCCCCACGGACCCACCGGTAGACATTATGGACTAAATACAACTACTAAAAAAAGTCTTAGACTCAGGTTTTTACTAGCCAACCATCATCAAAGAAGCTCATACTCTAGTTCGACTTTGTGAAGCATCTCAAAAGACAGGAAATTTCAAAACGTGATGAGATGCCCTTAAACAACATTCAAGTATGCGAAATTTTTGACATATGGGGTATCGATTTCATGGGACCTTTTCCGAAGTCATACAAATTCGAATACATCTTATTCGTTGTCAATTACGTATCTAAGTGGGCAAAAGTACAAGCTTTACCAACAAACGATGCCAGAGTTGTTGTTACTTTTCTAAAGAAACTATTATGTCATTTTAGAATGCCTAAAGCTCTTATAAGCGACCGAGGAACTCATTATTGCAACAAGATAATAGAGAAAACCATGAAAAGGTATGGAGTTAACCACCGATTCTTTACATCATACCACCCTCAAACAAGTGGTCAAATTGAAAACACAAACAGAGCCCTTAAAAGAATTCTTGAAAAAACTGTTAAAGATAATCCTGCCATCTGGTCAAGAAAACTTGATGATGCTTTGTGGGCTTTTCGTACTGCTTTCAAAACACCAACCGGTAAACACCATACAAGCTCATATACGGTAAAAACTGCCACCTGCCATTTAAAATTGAACATCATGCATACTGGCCCCTGAAAAATTGTAACCCATATCTCATCACTGCTGGTGAGAAATGAATGTTCCAATTACACGAGTTAGACGAATCCAGACATCAAGCCTATGAAAACTCTCATCTATACAAGGCAAGAACCAAAGTTTGGCATGAAAGGAAACTCAAGATGAGAAAAGAATTCAAACATAGAAATAAAGTGCTACTTTTTCATTCAAAATATAAATTCAAACAACCGAAACTCAGATCTCGCTGGCTAGGACCATATATAGTAAAACATCAATATCCATCTGGATATGTTGAACTATATGGAAAAGATGGAAAAAACATTCATTGTTAATTGCCATCGACTGAAGCTATATCATGAAGAGGAATATTATAATAACAAAAGGGAAGCAGTCACTCCCTTCTTTCCGAAAGAATGAACTCCAGAAGCAGGAGTCTAGCTAATGACTCTTTTAAAAATTAAGCGCTTCTCGGGAGGCAACCCATGCTTTATTTAAGTGTGGAGGAGTCCCTCCTCTATTTAACTCTACTCATCTACCCTATTTTTATTTTCTAAAAAAAACCAAAAATATTTTCTTTTTGTGTGCTTTTGTATGTTTTCTCTTTTGCAGATAATATAGCTTATGTCTGGAAAATTATGGCATTTGCTCAAGGATAGCTCTTTCGCAGTTACATTTCTCTATGCCTTGAGAAGTACCGTTTTCTCTTAATTTTCCTTATTTTCTAGTTTATCAGTTTTTTACATTGAGGGCAATGTTCAACTTAAGTGTGAAGGGGAGCCAAATAGGAAAAAATAATCATATCCCTTCATGTTTGCCCTGCAAAAAAAAATTTCAACTGATATTTTATGGAAATCTTAAAATATATATATATGCTTTTCTTTTAAATATAAAATATGCTCTTAGTAAGGCAAGTCTAACCGGATTGACACTATAACTAGCACAAAACCAGTCCACTAAATTGTGAGAATTTAAAGCCTTAGAAGAATTCGGGTACTCACCTTTGGTACCTAAGATAATTAATGCATTTAGCTTGATCGAGTTAAGGTTTGAATGCAATTTCAAGTGTCTCATCCGTCGTTACGACTGTGTATTTGTAATTTGTCACCTTTTCTGGAACAACGGTATTGGTTGAAAATTATATGAGTGAGTCAGTAATTTAGTAGCTCTAGAACTTGTGCTTGATCATCATTTACTGGACCGAAGTAAGATTAATTTATTGACAAAATCATATGTTATGAGGTGTTATAAATCCAGTAAGCTCTTGTATATGCAGCACTCCCTTTTAGTGTTATTCCGTTGAAGAAATCAAAGTTGAAAGAAAGAAGTTTCGTGCCAGCCTTAGTTATCACTTTGTTATGAAAAATAATAATAAATATATATATATATAGTAGTTTAAAGTTTAAGGGTTAAGTTTCGGCACGTGAGATCAGTATATGCTATTCACCCTCATCAGTATCAAGTTCTTCCCCTTTGAGATTTTATTTGGTGCTCACGCGCCATCGGTCATGTTTATGTGTCTTGCACAAGCTTATGATAGCTGTCTAGATTATGTCTGCGCATCTGAGTGTCTTTACAATTATAAACCCTATCTGAGTGGCTCGAGTGAATTAAAAATTAAAGAGGTGCTCTGTTATGTGTTTTTTGCCTGAAAAGTTATCTAAACCAGTAAACGCTTGTTAAATCTAAATTTTATCCACGTCACGATAAATGATCTTATTTTTCTTGCTTTAATTGCTTGAGGGCAAGAAACAGCTAGGCGTGGAGGGATTTGATAACGCCTTAATTATACATGTTTTTGGTGGCGTTATTTATATATATTTTATCATTTCTCGTGAATTTTCGATACTTAATATCTTGAATTATATGCAGGTTCACTTGAAGTCATCTCGAGCTCAAAAAGAACAAAGTTCAAGTGTTTATAGTTATTGGAAAGCAAGATAGAAGAAAAGAAAGGACCAAAGCTGAAAAAGACCATAACTACGCCGCACAAATCCCTTGTGCGCCGCACTTCTTATCGAGTCAAAGAATTAAGGATAATTAAATGAAGTCTGCATTAACTCACCAAGTACGCCGCACAAATATCCTTGTGCGTCGCACATCCTAGCAACATTAATGAATTTCCCACCGACTTAGCCGAAGTACGTCGCACAAATATCTTTGTGAGCCGCACTTTGACCCCCCACTCAGCCTATAAAAAGAGGACGAATTTCAAGGCAAAATCATTCCATTCCTTCAATCATATTCATCTCTACCTCAAATCATTCCAATCCTCTCATCTATCATTTCACTTCACAAACATTTGAAGTTGAAGATTGAAGATCAAACCACGAAGAACAAAGAACAAAGAAGAACATCATAATATTTAGAAGAATAAAAGGTTGTATTAAGATTCTATACTTGTTACGGGTAGAGTTTGATCTATATTCTTACCCGGATATAATGTGTATCTTGTTATTCTACTTAATTTTGTTATCAACTTCATAGCCATGAGAGGGTAAATCTCTCATGACTACTCGGTGAAAATAATATAATGAATAAGCGTTTGGTATAATTACGATCTTGTTAATCTTAAGCTTATGTTAAAATCCTATCGTGTCCAATCTTATCAACTTTGATTATCATATTTTATTATATACTCACACCGGTACATGTCGAAAGACCCGTTGTGAACTATATAGTTTTAAAGATTTGTTTTTGATCTTTATCATTTGTGACGAGAAATCCACCTATGTTATTTGATAAACAAAAAAGATTTGATATAATAGTAACTGGATTATTTGAGTGACACATTTGATCAAGTTAACTAAATATAAGTCTTAAGTTAAACAAGTTAATTTGTGAAACATTTTCTGATGAGATAACCTTTTTTATAAATTAAAGTCCTAAGTTTAAGATCGTAACTATCACCATTGCTTATGAGTTATATGAAATTATCCGAGTAGTCATCTTTCTCATTATTGAATCCAGTTCAGTTATTTTAAGTTTGTTAAAGTTTATTTTTCATCTGATTATTCGAACACTACGCAAATCCCTGTGGACGACCTGTTCTTACCTAAAAATATTATACTACATATGTGGGTTATACTTTTACCTGTGTGTTTGCATATAATAAATCGGTATTTTCAATCTTATAAATTTAAAGCTTTTAAAACACATCAAGGCCCCTAAGAGTATATTAAATGTAATTGAAATATCTTAAGAGGGATCAACCATATTAGGGGTAAGGTAGTATGAAGACTGTTAACGATGGTATCCTTTCTACACACTCGCGTTTCCCTTGACGTTTATGCCAATTTAATATCTTATGGCTAGTTTTCTAAAGCCTAACGCGTACATCCATAACAAGAAGCAACATTAAAAGGATTTACAATCTAAGTTTCATGAAATCATAAGTAAATACTAAAGGATCTAGCTTAGCATGTTATAAGATGATAAAGAACATAAATCAATCAAACAATACATAGACATATTGAAAGATTAAAGGGATAAATAAACTTAACTTGATTAAAACATGGATTAAAGACTGTTACAATAGGGTTTTGAGGCCCTAAAGACGGCCTAAAAAGCTGCCAAACTCGACTATAAAAGTTAAGGTTCGTCTCCCAAAAGTTACACACTTAAAACCCTAAAATCGTTTTTGAATATATAGGAAAAACGGCACGACAACGTCGTGTTGAAGTTGTGACGCCTGCGCCACGTAGAATCTTTTAGAGCCACTTTAAGTCGGCTATGTCCTGATGCCGTAGCCAAATCCATGAAGCCATCGCTTAGTAATCGCAACGCCGTCTCCACGCTCTGTATGCATAATTCTTCAAGATAAATGATGTAGAGCCGTAGTCTTGTCCGTTTCTTCTCCAAATGATCCCAGGTCACGTGTATTTCCCCCAAATGCCATCCAAGTGCTAAAAAATAAAAACAAACAATTAAACACATAATCTGGGCATATTTGCATGATTTAGGGGTTAAATGGCCCCGAAATAGTGTATAAAATAACACCTCATCAAATACCCCTACACTTAGGATTTTCTTGTCCTCAAGCAAATGGGCTTTTCTACCTAGACAATAGAAATATTGGGGGGGATTTAACCTACTCTTTAAAAGCAGTTTATGACACAACCTCCTAGATCGCGTAATTAAAAGCACGAAAATAATATTCTAGCACCTCACATAAGTGTTTGGGATTCTCTCTTTCTCTCTGGTGTATAATAAATTATAACAACTATGGGAAACGGAAAATTAACACTCATTACCTGTCATAGCATATAAATTACCATATGCTTAGTAAAGGATCAAACCTCCACCGCTAGGCGCAAGTATTAGTCATTACTATCAAAGAGGTCTTTTAAAAAGGGTTGTGGGGTGTAGGTCTAAGATAACATAAACGGAAATGGAAATGGATGGGATCATTTGGGGAGTGACTTTTTGGGTAAATTTGAGGGTGAAAGGGTTAGCTAATTATTTATAGGAATACACGCTGGTTGGGTTGCTAAGCTAGAGAACTCGGACAAAGATATACAAACTCTACAGAACTCTACATCAATCTCTTTTCTTTTTCTTTTCTATTTTTCCACGAATGTTATGAAAAAAGGTTTAATACGTTGTGTTAATGAATTCTGAAAGTTTTTGTAAAGTATCGAGTCCCAGAAGTCAAGTCTTGGGTCAAAAAGGCATAATGGGTGATTTAGGACTTTTCTGCATATGTTTCTGCAATTTATGTAGTCTGATGGCCCAATATGGCGTATCCAAGTTTGTGGATACGGTGCATTGAGGTTTAGGAGTAATATGGCATATCCATTCTCATGGATACGGCGTATTGGGGTCTAGCGATCCTAATTTTTGGTTGATCTTGTTTATGTCGTAAAAACTAAACCGTAAAGAGTTAAAAGGTGTGCTTTATACCGTTGGAAAGGTATTTGAGTCTATTTTATGTTTATGATACTTTCAAGGATTAAATGGTAATGTAGTTTGGTCATTTTATTAAAAAGGGACATAAAGTCATTCCCGTCATGCGTTTAAGCAAAAAGTTTTTTATTTTTGGTCAATTTTAGAGTCGGGAAAGGGGCGTTTCACTACGCATGACGTTAGCGTGCACTTCACAAAACTGAGCCACGTTCGGGCGCACCGTCTTCCATTTCCCATTCACCATATCATATGTTGGACGACCGAGTGCCTTTGTTTTGCTCTCCATGTACCGTAAAACCTTACTCCAAAATCCATTCTCCCTCCTCGCGTTACCAACAACGCTATTTTCGGATACGTAAACCCAACCTTTACACAACGCAATTTCTTCATCATTGGTCCATGCAATGTACCGAGGTGCCTCCTCGTTTTGAGTCGTCCTCTTCTGGCGTCTTCTAGACGGCTTTGGTTGGGCCGGTACCGGTGATGGGGCCGTAACTTTGACGGGAGAGTCCTCATTAGCGGTGTTTTGATAATCTTCCAAATATTGAGGTTCGTACATATCTTCATTTGGAAATGAATGAATAAGAGACATGAGTTGTTGCGTATGTGGTTGTAATGACGAACCACCCATATGGGTTTGTGAGCCGTAGTTGGGGTTATCGAATGGGAACGCGTTTGGTTGTGAGGAGAATTGGCTAAACGCGTTTGTTTGTGAATATTGACTAAACGCGTACGGGTTTTGGTGTGGGTCCGGTGTCGGTGATGGGTTTCGGTATGGTTGGTTTGGGTAAGATTGGTTAAAATAGTATGATTGTGTCCGTAAGTTCATTTGTTGGTTT
>BQNB010042317.1:0-42500 GCA_026074375.1 Tanacetum coccineum | reverse complement strand
TGTTTTTCATCTCCTTTTGAAACACCGATGTGGGATTCAATTCCTCAATTCTCATATCAGAAGCGTGTGGTTTAACTTCATCGGTCTAAAATTTTCAATTGATAAACACTTAGATAACAAATAAAAAAAATGATTTTTTTATTATTATATATCAAATAAGATATCATTTCCGATGAGGGAAAGACACTTACCCATCTTTCGTCTACGATTTGGGGAATGACTGTGTGATCATAGTCACTCATGTTTTTTTTTTTTTTTAAAAAGAAAGATATGCTGATTGGTCAAACCTAATTTAAGTACAATGTGTTTTTCTACTATCGGATGATTCAAATGTCAAATGTTTCCTTTTTACCAAAGAATTACTCCAAACTATTACTGCCACTACAATAAAAAAGTGGACAAATGCACCCGTTTTTTTTTACACACATGTAAAAGTGTGAACAATTTTGCAAGTTGAGTTCACATACAATGTGTACAAATTAGCAGCACGTTATAAATGAAAAAATAATCTTAAGTTCTCAACTTCAATATAAAAGAAAAAATTACATACTACCTCCGTCTAGAATTAATTGTCTACTTTGACTTTTAATCTTTTTTTTCAACTTTGACCTTAAATATTGTTGTTTATTTATATAATCATGTTGCAAAATATATGAAATAATTAGGAGTTAATTATATTTCATTGTTACATTTTATCAAGTAATAATATAACACAAACAAAATATTAAATCAAAATGAAAGAAGAAATACCTGAACGTCAAAATTGACAATTATTTAAGACAGATTAAAAATTAAGAATGTGATTAGCTAATATTCACCGGTTTAACAAGTGGATATATATTTTGTTTTCTATTATACACATGAAAAAGTGTGCTAAATATTTGTGGCATTAATTATTGATACCGAGGTGTTTACTTAAAACAATTTCATTGATCAGGATGCGGCATATATGAAGGGGAATTATTTGTCTTCTAATTCGTATAACAACATTAACTTTTCTTATTGCACATATCAGCTTAATTTTGTATCTGTTTTATTATATAAGGTGTTAATTTAAAGTTTAAGTTTATGCATGTTTCTATAACAAGGTAGTTATTTTGTTCGCACCGAGTATTTTTTATTTGGTATACGGGATATACCTTGATCTTGGTACATACCTGTGGACTCCTTTGGAAGGAAATAAGAGTTACGTAACTCCATATTGAACTATATGTAATTCGAAATGGTAGATACATCAGTATGCCACTCGTGAGATTCGACGAATATCGCTCGCAATTATAAGGTAGTGTGGAACATAACTCCTATGATATCGTTGTGATTGCACAGCGTAAATCATTCTTTGTTCTTTATCACTATCACAATGACTCGCCTTTACTTACCCAATTCGAACCATGACACAACATCAGCATAATACATCATAGACCTGATTGACTAACTACAACATTTATCAATTCATATGATCAAACTCAAACCAATAAAACAAAAAAAGAAAAAAAAAATAACCCAGTAGAAAAACTCAATTACATACAAAAACTGAATAACGAAACAATCCGAACAACAGAAGAATTTAAACAAATTCGACAGTTCGTAGAATCTTACCACAAGAAGAATTCATCTAACAATCGTATCTTTCAAAATATAACAGCATAACCGATGCCAAATACATAACAGTGAACCATAAAATTATTGTCCTCAGACCACACTGCGCAATGCAACATTATACGGTGAAAGTCTTTGATTTCGATTGTGAAAGATCCCGGTATTCATGACAAAGCTGTAAATCGATAGAAGTTTTAAGATCTCGAACGGCCTTTACCATAAGCACTATTGATGTTTAGCTTAAAGCTTGTATATCCTAGCTATGTGATCGATGTGTGGGCTACACGTTTGAGAAGGAAAGAAACTGATGTTGGTTAGGCGTGAGAAGATTCACTTGGTTGTATTATCGGTTGAACAAACGTAGTGTATCAATAAGCTTATTCATGTAAGGTTGGAGGGCGAGTGTATCAATAAGCTTATCCATGTAAGGTTCGAGGGTTTTGAAGACGTTGAAGAGAGCTGAAATCATCATGACTTCTTCTGTATTGGTATTGTAGTAAATTACTCGACACATTTGAGGACCTGTTCACCAATTTTGCTGCATGGCTTTTGACTTTGGAAGTCCGATGATGAACTAAATCTTGAAATTGATAATAATGGATACTGTGCGATAAAATAACACACACCTTCCCTCTTTTTATAGATCTCCTTATTACCACATACCGACTAGGGCAAATCGCATAAAAAGGTACTCATCTTAGGTCCAAAGTCAATTAAAGGTACCCATCTTTTTTTTCTCAAATTTAAGAGTATATCCGTATCTTTTTTCTTGGGTTGCAATGTTAGCAATTAACAAGTTTTCATTTTAAATTTCTAACCGATCGATTTCTTGTATTATACCTCGTGATCCTATTATATATTTTTTTGAGATTTTATTATTGGTTGATTAAAAAATTTTAATTCAAAAAAAATATAATTTCCAAAAAAATTTATCCAAAATTTTCTAAAAAAAAATTTAATTTCGAAAAATTTATTTTTGAAAAAAAAAATTTAAAAAATTATAACAAAGATTTTTTTTAAAAAAAATTGATTTGTTAAAAAAAAATGTTAGAATATTATTTCGAAAATTAATTAATTTTTTTTCTAAATTAATTTTTTTTTTAAATGCTTGGTTAAAATTTTTTTTCGAAATTAAATTTTTTTTAAAAAAAAATTTTGGTTAAATTTTTAAAAAAAAAAATTTCGAAATTAATTTTTTAATCAAAAAATAATAAATCTCAAGAAAATCATATAAAGGACTAACGATGCAATAATAAAATAAACGATCGTTAGAAATTTAACTTGAAAACTTGTTAATTGCCTAACATTGCAACCAAAAACAAGATGGATACCTTAAATTGAGAAAAAAAAAGATGGGTACCTTTAATTGACATTTGACATAAGATGGGTACCTTTTTATGCGATTTGCCCTACCGACTACTGCGATCGTATTTTCCCTTTCTTACCCAACCGACTACTATACCTCAACTTCAGCTAATAGTTTGTTAATTTCTTTTTGTTAGATAATGAAAATCCGTGTAACGGTAAAACTCTAGATACCCTAAATCCACAAATCAGGTTTGAGTCTATTTATTTACTAATACTCTCTCGTAATTCGAGCGGCGAATTCGTGAAAGCTCGGACTGAAGTGGTAAATTAGAAAAGACAAAAAAACAAAACATTAACATAATAAAAACATAACTTTATTCGATTGGTAACAAAATCGTACCAACGTTCCACTTTACTCGACTGATAAGAAAACAGTCGCAACAATCAACTAGTTGACTGGTAACAAAACCATACCAACGATCGACTTTAATCCACTGATAACAAAACCGTACCAAGGACCAACTTTAGTAGATTGGTAACAAATCATACTAACGATCGACCAAAATCGACTAGAATCAAAAAGTAAACAATTAAAAAAAACTAAATAATAAAACCTTGTATGGGTGACGATCGAACCCATGACCTCTGTCTCCAAAGGCAAAAGTGTAAACTACTTCATCCAACCGTACTCTTTTTATATGCATAAAAAATGATTTTATTATTGGGAGTAACTTACTTTTTTTTAATTTTTTTATGCATATACGATTAACATAAAGTAAATCATAATATCATGCTAAGTACAAACTAAGCAGATGCGGCTTCATGATGTTTCACGATGACAGCGTGGAGATCATCTTTCTTAGGAGTTAGTGTTAGGAATTCGGTTTTTAGTGAAGTGACGATTATTATCGATCTCACGAGTCTTGTAATAGTTAGACTATATTAAACATGTAATAGGTAGTCCAATAGGCTAGTCCGTAAGTATAAGTCATGTAATAGTCCATGACCCGACCCATGGACCGGCCAAGGGAATATATAAACCATCTCTACACATGCCCATTATAAGGCCTATGGCCGGCCACCAAAGACATATATAAACTCTCTCTACACATAGAGAGGGTGTGTGAGAGTGTGTTTACTATGTGAAATTAAAAAATATTCAAAGAAATATTCACACTCTCCACCATTTCTCCTTTCTCCTCTCTTCTCTATAATTCGTGTGTATGTGTATTGATTTGTAAGAAAACCATATTCTTCAGTTGGTATCATTCGCCATGGTTTCATCTTGGGATCTTTAGTGTTCTAGTGTGGTTTTTAATTTGCTTATTTCGAGTTTATTTTAAGCTTATAGGATTCGGCTTATTTTCTTTGTGTGTTTATTTTGTCAAAAAGCAAGTATCTTTCTATTACAAAACAATATCTAGTGTGTTTAGTACGTTTGTGTGTGATTTATCTTGCAAAAACTTGAAATTTTTGGTGCTTTTTAGTGAACTACACGAAAATAAGAGTGATAATTTTTTTTTATTAAACACACTAACGTTTGGATTTTTATGATATATATAGCGTAATAAAACTTAGTTTTGAAAAAAGAATCAAGAAAAAACGTTAAAAAGTGTGGTTTATAGGTGATTTTTAAGTGTTTTTGTTCGAGTATCGTTTCTGCGATATAAGTAATATTTGAATCATGCGAAATATGTATTTGTGCGAAACAGGTTGATAGACTTATTCTGCGAAATAAGTTATTTGTGCGAAATACGTAGTTGTGCGAAACAGGCTATTCTGCGAAACATGTTACAGGCTTAATTGTGCGAAACAAGTACAAGTCTATTTCTGCGAAACAAGTATTTTTTGTGCGAAATATGTTCACATGATTTCTTTCTGCGAAATAAACATAAACTCTTATTCCGCGAAATATATTCTGCGAAATATGACAGGGTTCATTGTGTGAAATATGTTATAGCTTTATCTGCGAAATACGTCAAGGTTCTTCATCTGCGAAATACGTAACCAGTTGAATCCCGCGAAATAACCTTCCTAATAAAAAAGAGTTTTTTGGCGAAAATACTTGAGCAAAATTTAATTTTTATAGTAAACTTTATAGCTTATTTTACGTCAAATTCAAACTTTGGTATAACAGTAAAAAATTTGGGCTAAAATTGACGTCAAATTTTTTTTCTACACTTAGAATTGGATTCTAAACATAATTTCAAATTTTAGCGAAATAAATTTTGAAATTACTTTTTGGAGGGGAAAAATCACGGGTTAATTGTTCGTGTTGGAAATCGTGGTCTAAAACCCTAATATTACGTGAATATTAAACGAGCTACGCAGCGGAAATAAACTCATATAGCACTTACAATTAACATAAAACAAAACCATAAAACATACCGAATTGCAACCAGGCTACGTGAAGAACCAGAGATTTCTTCGAGTACACGCATGTGTGTAATACATGCGAAACCGAAACCCTTCAAGTTACTAAAGTAAGTAACCTCTACGCGTACCATACACTACACGTCGACCAATACCACCCGAATGCTAGTTCCACGAACCAACGCTCAAGAATACGTCAAGTAATCGAAAAAACCAAAATTGTTTGTATAGTTCGACTACAAGGAGAATAGAAAAAGGAGAAGGGATAAATAATGAGGTCTAGGGATCCTTTATTTATAGTGTTAGGATTAGGGTTACATAGCTTTGGGAAAAAGCTACATAATCTTGACACTTTGGTCCCTCCTTTTCCTTCTCCTTAGATCCGGCCACATATAGTCAATTTACACCGTTGGTGTTGACTTTTTGACTTTTCTAATATTTATGATTAATTACATTTAATTACTCATTAATTAAAAAGCCATATAGTTAATTATTCGTAAACGAACTAATTAACGATCGTTGGTATTCTATCATTGGAATATTAATATACATAACAAATATACACTTACATTATTATATACATTAATCGAGTATTAATACATATATAATAAATATACGCTTATATTATTATATATATACCAATAGAGTGATATCTATGTGTATACATGTGTGACCTCGTAGGCTTACGTATTCTTAGCAGTATAAATATATGTGTGACATGAGCACAAGCCAACAGTTCGAACCACGCAACACTTCAAAATTATCGAAAAGATAAAGATATCAAGTTCACACATCGGAATTTAATGGAATCATCAAGTTTAAATTCAGAAGAGATGGAATTGCAATAGATGCAACTGGATCAAAGGGAACTACATCAAAAATGCTTGGAATGGTTTAAAAAGTTCATAATACATCTTGGAAATCTCCATAGTTCTTTCGACATCACAAACACAAGACCATTTGAAATTGCATTTCTTATATTCTTCCGTGGAGAGCATCAAACTTTCAGAGAGAAAATGTACCACAATTTGAATCAATTACAATGTCAACTTCAAAGAGACAATTTTCATGCGCATGCTTCTAAAACTTGTCTTGTTGTACTCAGAACACAGTTCAAGGAATTTTTTTGTTTCGAAAGAGGTGAATGTTTCATATTTTTAAAATAAATGCTGGCAAAAGAACTTCAATGACGGTAATAAATGGGAACCTAAAAATTACAAACGTCTCTTACTTCGGTATTTGGAAGAAATTGAAAAGCTTATTGATGAAAGTGTACTTAAATACGAAGAATTATGGATGAAAGAAAGTGAAGTTCAAGCAATAAAGGAGATTGAAAATGGCTAAAAGAAAGTGAATTACAGCAGCAAGAGAATTTGATCACTAAGGGTGCAACAATAGAAGTTTGTTTGGTCACTGAAGGTGCAACATTGGAAGCTTGTTTGGTCAATGAGAGGATAGCATTGAATGATAATACGGTTGCCACGAAAAGCAATAGGACAAAGTCAGAAAACTGCAATTCAGAGACTCCATTCAGCAGATCAGCGGATGAAAACAGATTTTCTGACAAAGAAAGCAGCAGTTCAGAAGGGAATGATGCAGATGCTGATATTGGTCCTTCATATGACAGTGATACAGTGTCTAAGGTATCTTATGATATGTTTGAAAATATGATTTTTCATGGGATACAAAATCATTTACAACCTAAAACTATTCCACACATATGTGGTGAATGAGAATAATATTCAGATTTTTTTTGATATACCATATATGGATCCAGATAGAGATAAGGAAGAACATGATTATGTAGATTATGAGCAACAACATACTTTCTTTGCTTTCTTGATCAATAACCTCAAATGTGATGTTGAAAAATGTAATGAGGTTACTCGTGAACCTCAAAAAGCAAATGCCTTATTGTCAAACGAGCTTGAGAGATATAAGAAAAAAGAAAAACATTTTGCAAAAGATATGACAAATGAATCTTAATACTGCAAATAGATTAAGATTTTAAATCATGAAATTTCAAACCTTAAATCTCAAGCTTGTGAAAAAGATAAGACATTCGCCAAGGAAAATGAAAAGTATGATTAATATATCCAACCGCTTTTAAAAATGAAAATTAACTTGAAACGAAAATTTAAGAGTTTTTAAAACAAATAAACGATCTTGATAACAGACTTCGAAAAGCAGGACAGACTGGTCAGACTCTTCGAATGTTTCTTCCAAAAGAAGACAATGTTCAAACTGTAAAACAGGGCCTTGGCTTTAAGAACCAAAATGATAATGTGAACCCAAGTGTATTAAACAAAGCCAAGGAGTTAGCACCATGTTTGCATAACATTGACGAAATGGGAAAAGATGAGCTTTTTGATCATAAGATCATTTTTGAAGAGGAATTAAAATGTGCAAGCAAAAGTTCCTTTGAAAAGAAGAAATGTTAATTTGAAAAAACATTTGGAAAAAACGCAAAATTTGAAAGAACATTTGGAACAAGCTCAACTAAGAGATCATGATCCAAATCTTTGGAACAGTCTTTCAATGAAATACTTTTGCTATATCAAGCAGGCAATGATTAAGTTTGAAAAACAAACATTTTCAAAATTAGAACTTAATCAAGATGAAATGTTCAGAATGAATTTTGAACAGATTTAGGAACAAAACATCAATACGAGAGTTAGAAATCGATTGTCTGATGAATTTGAACCTTTAGTTAAAAACGTCAATCTTTAACTAAACTGCTTTGAAAAGAGTCTTGTCAAAGAAATGAAAGATGATTTAAAGTACGTCATGTCTCTAGACGAGTTTGATGAAGCGTGTTTAATTTTGGATATTCAGCAAGAATTTTTCAAAACCGAGTTCGAGTTAGTCAAATCAAACTCATATAGCTATGTGTGTGAGAATGAGATGTTTGAACAAAATTATGCCTTATAAAATGAAAACTGTTGTCTCAAAAAGACCATTACCTAACTTTAAAATGATTTTTTAAACCTGGAAGCACAAAGTATTGCTTTTGAAATTGCTCTTCAACATAAGATTCAAGAAAACCATTATTTAAAAACAATGCAAACTGAAAATAAGAATTTTGTGGCATCATTACAAATCAAAAATGCTCATTTGAAACAGACTTATAAAGGTTTGTTTGAGTCAATTCAAAGTACAAGGATTGAAACTAACTAATGTGATGATGTCAAACTTAAGTTTGATTTTGATGAAATTGAAACTTAAAACATTGAGTTGGAACATAAAGTGGCCTCATTAGTTAAAGAGAATGAACATTTGAAGTTGGTTTACAAAAATTTGTTTGATTCAACCAAAAAGGCTCGAGTTCAGACACAAATTTTAAACATTTCTCAAAATGAAACAAAATGTTTAAAGTCTCAGTTGTTTGAATTTACGGATAAAAGGTTTAATAATGTTTTTCAAAATATTGAATCAATGAAAAAAAGTTTGAATCTATATTCTTAAATGATTTCCTTCAAAAATCTTTGTATGATTCTCATCCCTCTAATGTATAATCAGAATCGAGGGAGAAAAAGATTACTTTCGGAAATGAAACATCAAGTTTTGAAACAAAGATTAAGGAGCTCGAATGGATCTTAGCTCAACAAACAAAAGATTTTGAGGATGCCAAAGTCGATTTTTTAATGAAAACGAACAAGTTTGAAACTTATTTTGAAAAACTTGAAAATGCAAAAGTTGTCCTTAAACGACAATTGGATCGTAAGATTTAAGATTCTAAAGCCAAAAAAGACTAGTTTTTGAAACAAATTGCTTCCTTAGAATCAAAGTTGGCAACAAGATCTTATTTCAAATCAAAAGGAATATAGTGATTTGAGAACTTCATACAATGCTCTAAAAGCAAAGTTTGATTCTCTTAACCGAGACAAAGGTAAATCTCCAGTTTCTAACTATTCAACACCAAAAGTAAGTGGTTCATCGAAGTTTTACACGGGTGAATCTTCCAAATCATTTTCAAAGAGGGTGTCTCAGTTTACAACCTATTCTTTGGAAAAAGATAGGAAGTTTTCTAAGAAACCTCAAGTTTATGAAACACCTACTCCTCAAAAGTTTTAAAACTCAAATGATTCAAGTAAGAAAAGGCAGGTTTTTCAAACTCTAAACTCGTTCTTTACACCGGTAAAGTAAGTATGGAGACCAAAGCAAAGATTCGAAACCTTTCAAATATTCCAAATTAGAAATCTTTCATTGCAAAACAAGAATGACTTTGCTTTCAAAATTCCAAACAATGATAGATTTCCATTCATTTCAAAAATGAATTCTCAAAAGGAAACACCGGGTTTCAACAACAGATGGAAATCTTCTTCTTTGACAAGATTTAAAACTTCACAAGAAAATCCAAGTTTTTATAATCAATGGAAGAACAAAAGGAATTTTAAATCACCGTTGATTCCACGAGCAATATTTAAAGGAAACACTAGTTTCTAGTCCTCGTTGGAATTCAACTTCTTTACATCGAATTGACACAACCTTTAAATGGTTTTTGAAATTTGGTAAACTCATTAGCACCAAGCTTAAATGGGTTCCAAAGGTTGTTGTCTAATTTATTATCATAATGGTGTTGGCTATTTCAGGTCAACACCCAGGCTTCATTTGATGGTTTGTAATCAAATGCCAGATTGCAACCCGTGCCTCAGATAAAAGGAAAATGTACGTTTCAGTGCGTTTATCCTTAACAACGAAAAGATAAATCTTTTTGGTCTTGAGCTATTAAATCAAAACATTCAAAGTTTTATAGCTCAAGTCAATGGCTTTCGTATACTTCAGTACGAGACCCGTGTTTTCAAAGAAAAGAAAGTTGTTGATCCCTATAGATTATATCTTGCTTAGCTTGTATAAGGCTAAGTTATATTGAATAAATTCAAAACAACTCTGATAGAAACTTTGATTGTGAATATCAAAGACTATGTGGAATCTAGTCAATGATACCAAGAAGAATTTCAATGAAACAGTAATGAACAAGATTAATAACAAACAGTTTACCAAAATTTCAGCCTCAATACAATACGGACACTCTTAATAGTGTTAGGGTTTACAAAACCTTGAAGCTATGACAATTCTATGAATGACTCGTTTTGATACATAGAACTCTATACCCTAGGACCTTCTTTTATACACCAAGGAGTCCTAATGGGATTACAATATTTTCCTAAGTTATCATGATCTTCTAAAAAAATAACTTATACGTATCTTTTACATAAATATCTCATACATATCACATAAGCAATCTTTATTTCTTCTATGTCATTATCCTTTCTCAGCAGTCTAAATCTTTTCAGCAGTTGTAACTTTGTCAGCATCATTAACTTGAACTAGCAGCAGTAACTTATACACCAGCAGCATTAACTTAGCAGTATTAACTTCCAAACAGCATCAAGAGGCTTTTAATCCCAACAATCCTCCCCTAAACTTGATATTTACCTTCAAAATCTCAAGTTTCTTTAAAAGTTTCACCAATCACAAGGAGGAGGCTTCCAAACACTTCATCCTTTCTTAAGCTGCTTTGTCATAAGCTTAAGAAGTTGATAGCACATTTCATTCCAATGATCAGCTTGAAGCTTCTTGTTGAGCATGTATGTGATTGTTGCTGGTGTAAGGGGATACTTTTTCTCTACCAGCATAAAGATATGCATATTTTGAAACCTCATAAAATGTACTCCACATGAATCAAATAACTTCCAAACTATCACTTTATGTCCTTGTAGATTCCTCCACACTTCACTTTCTACATCAGGTTCAAATATCACTTTCAGATCACCACATAACACTCTTTCATATGCTCATCCTGCCTGTTAAACCCATGCTTAGACTTTAACCAACTTCCATGAGAGTTTCAAGTCTTTCACTGATCAATGACTCTGAAGCATCTGAATCATTAATGAGTACCTCTTTGAACTTGCATCAGCTTTTATGATTTGAAAGTATCCAATCTTTCCTTCTTTGATGATTTTCCAGTCAACAATAATTAAGGCTTAAGTAGAGCTAAAAATGGTAAAGCATCAAATGCTATTTCCGTCTCAGTCCAGACAATCTCCATATGCTTTTTCATCTCAGCTTCTTCTTGATCATCATCTATCTTTTGCTTCTTAGCTACTTCTTGTTCTAGCTTTATGCCTGCTCTTTTAGAACTGCTTTCTTATGCCATCTATGCTTCAGCTTTCTTTGAGCTTTCTTTCATTTTCAGTATCCATATCATTAAAAAACAAACATATTTACCCTTGTCATGAATTGGATATGTAGGTGATCCATAGGAACAAATGAATCTACCCACTTCATAGTATTGTCAAATAACATCTGAATTTCTTCAAAACTTTTGTTCTTCAACTGACTATGCTTGTAATTAGCCATATTTTTCAAATAAGTACACATTTGATTCCTCTTTTGGGCTTTGGTTGGTGGTTTTCTTCTGATCTCTTCAGCTCTAAGCTTTGCAAAGTGCTTCTTCCTTTTGTCCATGAGCTCTACAAATAGTTTTGATCTTTCTTCAATGGTCAACTCTCCCTGTTCTTCTGCTTGTAGTCTCTGAGCTAACTCATAATCTGCCTCCATCATAGCTTGAGTATTATCCCATGAAATTAAGTTATCCTCTTCTTCTTTTTGTCTTGCCAGCCTTTCCTCTTCTTCTAATTCAGCTTGCAATTCTTCTTGAAGTCTTTGAGCAATTTCTTCATCAATCAAAATTTGATCTTTCTTTTTTAAAGGCTTTTCAGGCTCAACCATTTTTGCCTTGCCTTTGTCTTTAGCCTGTGGAAGTTGTGATGGTTGTGAAGGTGATGTTGTTGTTGTAAATTCACTTGGCTCTTGAACTATAACCCCTCTAGCCTTGGGTCTTGTAACAGCAGTTGTAGTTGTTGTAGCAGCAGTTGTAACAGCCTTGGGTTTAGCTGCTTTGATCTCTATTAAGGTCTGAGCCAGAGTCAACTCATCAATAGTTGTTGTTGTAGCACTGGCAGTAGTAGCTTCAACTTCAGCAGTACTAACTACCTTTTCAACCTCAACTTCCTGCTCATCTAAAACACTTGTATCAAACATTAGGTTATCATCATTCTTCTCCTGAGTCTCATCAATCAATGTAATCTCTGCATCAGCATCAATATCAGCTATTTTCCTCCCCTATTTGGATGCATTCTCCTGATCACCCAAACCTTCATCTTCAGAGGATTCTATTCTTGCAGTTCTACGAACCTTCCTTAATCTTTTTAGCACAGGAGTTCTTGACATCTTTTTCTTCTTAAATTTCTTAACCTTCCTTTTCAATTCAGCAATCTCACTATCTTGAGAGATCTTAGCATTCTCCAAGTCAAGCACTCTTTGTTGTAGTTTGGTACATAAATCCATCAATTCATTAAGTTGTAGTCTATCCTCACCACTGAGCAGTGGATCATTGGAATGTGTAGGTACATTGTCCTCATTTTCAGTCTCATTTGCTACTGTAGAACCACTAGGTTGAGGAACCTCAGTATCCTTCCTCTATTTCCTCCTAGGTTGGTTCTTCTGAGGTTGTGATGTAGATGGTTGAGTAATAGTGGGTGTGTGATAGGGATCCGTTGGTATTTCTGAACCTTCACCCATTTCTTCATAAGCTTGAACCATCATAGTTTAAAATAAACGGGTCACTCTCCTAGAAAAACTTTTCCTTCTCTCTTCATGTTCCCAAATAAGAGGGGGTAACAAAAATCTTTTCATGATGTGAGATATCTCCAAGCTGTTGATTCACAAATACTTGGACAAATCTTGGATACATCAAAAATTTAACCCTACCTTTTAAGTTTTTAACCATATTATCAAAAATGTACTTGGAAAAGTAAAAATTTTGGTTTGTGGCTAAGCAGATTATTGTAGAGGCCATAGTGCTACTAAATTCATTCCATGTAGTAGTCTTAGCACTAAGGCATTGCAGAATGGTATGAATTAAAAACTTCCATTGAGGTGAAAATAAAGCTTTATTAAATGTAAGCTTCTGAGACAGTTTTTCATACCCTATTCTTGTCAGTTCTTCAAAAATGGTAGCAGTTGGCAAACAATCAGTACCTTCAGCATCTTCTATGTGAAGATCTCTTCTTATACTCGACTCAATAACAATCACCTTCTTTCTATCTACTAGGGCTTGCAACTGACGTACCTCATTAACCGTTTTTGATTTGGCAGTTGCCTAGAACTGTTCAATGCATGATGTGTATACTGTAGGATTAACAGTTAAAGCATAACTGATAGGGTTTGCATTCAAAAAATCAACAATTAGCTCAAACTCATCACTTACTTCAAGTTTAGGCAAAAACGCGACTAAATTATGTGTTTCAGCGAACTTTAGAGCAGCCATTGATGTTGGGTTTTGACGATTAATGATAAAAGTGAGTTAGGGTTTGTGATTAGAGAGTATATCAAAGATTGAAATTGAGTAAGTGATTGAATGAAACCCTGAATCAAAGTATTTATGAAATCACCCTCAACATCATTAACTTGAACTGGCAGTAGTAAGTTATGCCTAACAGCATTAACTTTCATCAGCAATAGTAACCCAGCAGTAGTAAGTGATGCTTAGCAGCATTAACTTTCATGAGCAGTAGTAAGTTATGCCTAGCAGCATTAACTTACGCGAGCAGCATTAACTTACACGAGCAGTAGTAAGGTTATGCCTAGCAGCATTAACTTTGAGTTACCAGCATTAACTCCAATTTCATTCCAAGCAGCTTTTCCAGCATCAAAATAACATTTTGGTTCACAAATACTCTCTGTCTATTTTTTATTTCTCTCAATTCTTTTTACTCACAATTCTCTCTATCTGTTTTTGACTTTCTCTCTTTCTGTTTTTCAACTCACCATTTCTCTCAATTCTTTTACTCACCAAAACACTTTATCTGTTTTTATTTCACACGGCTCTCTTTCTATTTTTATTCTCACTAAATCTCTCAATTATTTTTCTCACTGAATCACTCTGTCTATTTTTATGTCACACATCTCTCTTTCAGTTTTTATGCTTACCAACTCTCTCATTTCTTTTAGCTCACAAAGTCACTCTTTCTATTTTTAGTTCACACATCTCTCTTTTTGTTTTTATGCTCACCAATTTCTCTCTATACTCACAATATTAATTATAACAAACAGTAGTAAGTATAACAAACAGCATTAACATAGCAGTATTAAGTATAACTAGCAGCACTAACTATACTTACCAGTAGTAAGTTAGCCCAACAACACTAACTTGAATTTCATCATTAGCAGCTTTTTCATCCCATTCAAATCATCATTTGTTGTATAATCCGATGCATATGAACACAATTAACCTCTCCTCAATCAATACTTCAGAGGTTAAGCATTCCAATACATGCAATCAAATATTGAAATCTGCTAACATCAAATGCTTTTGTGAGCAAATCTACAACATTCTGATCTGTGTGAATCTTTATCATCTGAATAAGCTTCTTCTTATTGGAATCTCTGATAAAGTGATGCCTAATCTCAATGTTCTCTGTCTTTGAGTGAAAAATAGGGTTCTTCACTATGCAGATAGTACTCTCATTATCAATATGAATATTAGTCTACATAAAGTTATATCCATAATCCAGCAATTGATTTTGGATCCAAAGCACATGTCCACAACAACTGGAAGCAGCTATATACTCAGCTTTAGTTGTGGAATTAGCAACCACAGTCTGCTTCTTGCATTGCCATGAAATCAATTTAAACCCAAGGAATTGACAACCTCCTGTTGTGGATTTCCTATCTAAACTTGCTCCTACATAGTCACTGTCAGTATATGCCACCAAATCAAAAGGTGAATTCTTAGGATACCAAAGGCCCAACTTAGGTTGACCTTTTAAGTATCTAAAGATCCTTTTCACATAATGAAGATGTGAAATTTTAGGGTTGACTTGGAATCTTACACAAGCACATACTGCAAACATAATATCAGGCCTTGAAAAAGTTAAATACATCAATGATCCAATCATGGATCTATACAAGTGTTCATCTACATCTTCTCATTTTTCATCCTTGAGCAAAGTCTTGTAGGTCTCCATAGGTGTGTTGGCAGTCTTTACATCAGAAAAACCAAACTTGTTCAAAATCTCATTCACATACTTGTCTTGACTAATGAAAATCCCATCTTCCTTCTGCTTTACTTGCAGACCTAAGAAAAATGTGAGCTCTCCCATAGAACTCATCTGGAACTTCTTATGCATCATCTTCTCAAACTTAGTTCACATCTTCTTCCTTGTAGACCCAAAAATGATATCATCAGCATATACTTGAACTAACAGAATATCACTTTTGTCCCTTTTGATAAACAAAGTCTTGTCTATCTTTCCTCTCTGAAACCCATTGTCCAGCAAATAAGTTGACAAGGTTTCATACCAAGCTCTAGGAGCTTGATGCAATCCATAAAGTGCCTTTTCTACTTTGTATACTCTGTCAGGGAAGTCTGGATCTTCAAAACCAGGTGTTTGACACACATAGACTTCTTTTTCAATCTTACTATAAAGAAAAGCACTCTTGACATCCATCTGGTACACAACAAAGTCTTTAAATGAGGCATAGGCTAAAAATAGTCTAATTGCTTCAATTCTGGCAACAGGGGCAAAGACTTCATCATAATCAATCCCTTCTTCTTGTGTGTACCCTTGTGCAACCAATCTTGCTTTATTCTTAATCACAATACCTTTTTCATCCTTTTTGTTTCTGAAGACCCATTTAGTTCCTATAGCTCTTTTTCTTTTAGGTAACTCTACCAAAGTCCAAACTTCCTGTAATTTGAATTGTAGAAGCTCTTCTTGCATAGCTTCTATCCAGCTTGGATCCTTCAGTGCTTGAACTACCTTTTTGGGTTCTTCTTGTGATAAAAAGCAAGCAAACAAGCAATTTTGAAAGTCTTTATGGTTTGTTCTTTGGTGAACTGAACTAAACAAACTATGTTCTTCCAAATTCATTGTCATTCTTCTTGTTTGAGGTGCTGAATGCAGATCTCCAATTACTTGTTCAAGAGGATGATCCTTATGTATTCTTGTAGTAAGAACATGACTGACTTGGAAGTATGTATCCAAATTGTTCATGTCAGCCCCTGAATTATCATCTTCAGCATCACTAAATATGCCAATTTCTTCCAATTCATGCATATTTGGATCATCAGCACAGCTATAGACTATACTCTCATCAACAACATTATTTTCTATGCCAGCAACATTAACAGTTGGACTAACAGTATTAATAGTGTTAGTGTTGTTAACACTTGCATCCTTTTCATGATCAACTCTTTCACCCTCTTCACTTGGATTACCAACTTCTTTCCTTGGTTCTTCTGTATCCTTCTTTTCCTCCTTCCCTGATGGTTTAAATCCAGCATTAGGAGAATCCTTTAAACTAGAAGAGAATGATTGATCTAGAGTTCATAATGGTAGCAGTATGTAATCTTTGCTAGGTACTGTCTCCACTCTAGCTTTACCTACATTATCACATGCTTTTGTACCTGCACTACCATTAGATTGATTCCCTGCAACAACTGGCTTATAGTTCATAGATTTTGTTAGTGCATCTATATCAAAAAGCCAATTAGGTCCACTTCCTGCAATATTAGGTGTATTCTCACTAAATTGAACATGCAGGTTCTCTTCTACTATCCTAGTTCTACTGTTGAATACTCTGAATGCTTTGCTATTGGTAGAGTATCCTACAAAGAACCCTTCATCAGCCTTTCCATTAAATTTACCGCCTAAAGCTGGTTTTCTATGAAGAAAAGTTCATTAGGGGTCTTGTTATGAGGCTTAGTTACTAATATCCTATTTTGCACATAGCAAGCAGTATTAACTGCTTCGGCCCAAAAAGTAGTAGGTAGCATAGAATCGGCTAGCATTGTCCTAGCAGCCTCAATTAGTGTTCTATTTTTCCTCTCAGCTACTCTATTTTGTTGAGGAGTTCTAGCTACACTAAATTCTCTCTTAATACCTTTTCTTCACAAAACTGATCATCTCCTTCATTCTTGAACTTAGTTCCATTGTCACTCCTAAATACCTTAACCTTCGATCTATTCGATTTTATACTCTAGATTATAAATGGACTTAAGTATGCCGCTAGTCCTCATCTTTAGTAGCTAGAAAGATAACCAAACCTGAACCTATTGTAATCATCTGTGACAACTAGGAAATACATCTTTTTCATTAAGCTTTTTTCCTAAGGTTTGACCAAAACAATTCCATGTGCAACATATGCAAAGTTGGATGATTGAACCTTACTATTTTGGACTTACACAGAGCTTCTATGTTGCTTTCCCTTTTGACAAGCAACACAGGTTTGATTATTTTCAAAAAGTTTTGAAGGTAAACCTCTTACAAGATTTCCCTTAACCAGTTTATTCATAGTTTTAAAATTTATGTGTCCAAGCCTCCTATGCCAAAGTTCAGATTCATCAGATGTGGCTTTTGCAAAGAGACAAGTTAGACCTCCTTTAGGAACAATATTCTTTAAATCAACACTATACATATTGTTCTTTCTAGGAACTTTAAGTAAAATTGACTTTCATCAGTTAACTTAAAGTTTAGAGATAAAACAATACATTCAGTGTCATTAAGAGAACACTATTCTTTTTGTCACACATTTGTGAGACACTAAGAGGTTAAAACTTTAAATTCTTTTACAAAATACACATTCTCACATCTAATCCAGTTTTGATTGTACCTCTGCCTGTGATTTTCCCTCCTTTGGGGTTACCTCCAAAGGCAACATATCCTCCATCAATCTCTTCATAGTCTGTAAGATAGGACATGTTCCCTGTCATGTGCCTTGAGCATCCACTATCAATCACTCCTTGATCCTGTAAATCTATTTGTGGATTGCCCTGCACATTAGATAAGAAAATCAGCTTCTTTTGGGGACCCAAGCCATCACTGACTTGGATCTGCCTTGTGCATCAACATAATCAAACTTTTTTAGGGTGATTGATGCACTGTTGTGTTTAGAAACATGGTCTAAAACTTTAGTCTTTGGTTTCCAAACCCAACAAGCTGAGGCCTTAACATCATTAACATTATTTCCTTTAACAGCATTAACTACTGCTTTTGGCCTAGCAACATTAACTACTTCTTTTGGCCTAGTAGTATTAAAATTTTTATCCTTAACAATATTAACCCTCTAATTAAAATTACTGTTTTTAAATGTTGTATTCTTGTGAATGGGCCACTTAACAGTTGAATGTGCTGATTTGGAAAGATTTGTCATTGTTCTAGCACTATTCATTGTTATTTTTGGGTGAGCAGTATTAACTTGTCTGGCAGTATTAAGTGATACTAGGCCAGACTTCATTAGTACTGCTCTTGGAACCATATTCTTTTTAGGGCAGGGGTGAGTCTTTTTGGTAAAACTATGATGATTCACCCTTTTAGCATTGTTCCAAATAGGTTTTGTATTTTGAAACTGTTTTTGATTAACCTTTTTACAATCTACCTGCAAGTGATCAAAACTTCCACATACATAACAAGCTTTATTAAACATCTTAAAATTACTTCCTAATCTTTGAGACATCATATTATTCCAATTTCTTTGATTGCCTCTAGGAATATGAATGTTTTTCCTATTTTGCTCAACATGATTGGCAGTTTTCCTAGCAATCTTTTCTTGCTGTTTAGGTTTGACAAACTCTATCTTAGCAAAACTAGGCTTAAATGTTTTTATTTCAATCTTAGCCTGAGGCACATCATCTTCCTCATTATTAGACACCCAATCCTCAACAATTGGAGCATCATTATTCTTTCTAATAGACTTAGGTTTATCTATACTAGCCTTAGCTTCACTAATCTCAACTACATGCTTCTTAACTGTAGGCTCACTAACTATAGGCTCATTCACAAACTCTTCTAGACCAGAGAATGACAAATCAGGTTTTAAAGGCATAAAGTTTCCTGTATAGGGAGGTGGAACAACATTATACCCTAAACCTATTTTGCACTTATCAACTATCTGACAATCTATTAATTTGCTTAACTTTTTAGATGAATTCTTAAAATTTTCTACTGTTAGTTGAATTTCATCTTTTTGTTTTTGAGGCAATTCTAACTTCCTTCTAAGCTCTGTAATAGCTACTTCTCTTAAATGAATCTCACGTTTTAAGACCTTGACATCTTCCTCATAAACAGACTTATTTTTCTTATAGACTAGAACTCTTGCTTCTACAGACTCTAAACCTATTTTATAAGTAATAGCATTTAACTTAGATGTCCTTAAGTCTTTTAACAATTGTTCATTTTATTCTTTAAGAATTTTAACATTTTCCAAATAAGATGATGAACAGTTTGAATCAGTAGATACCTCAGAGTTAGAACTTGTAGAAGAGTAAGCCATGAGTGCAAAGTTAGTTGGACCTTTTTCTGCTTGATCACTCCAATCATAACCAGAACCATCACAATACACCAAAGCATTAGAAGTAGTTGTCTCTACTGGCACAACCCTTCTTGTGTTCTCCCTATTCTTGTTTTCTTGGTTCCTTGAAGCCCTGCACTCCCTTGCAAAGTATCCCCTTTTGTGGCAGTTGTAACACTCCACCTTGAACTTATCAAATCCAATGGTCTCATTACCATTAACAGTAAGCTTTCTTCTAGTGTTATTCAAGAATCTCTTTGCCTTATTCGTTAGCATAACCATCCGCCACCTCGTAATCCATTCGTCTAATTCTTCAGGATGCATTTGTTGCAAGTCCTATTGTCATGTTGGTAGACTATTCAGTTGCTTGCAAAGAAAGCACATATAACAAACATCACTCAAGTTTATTAATTATTGTTGAGTTAAAGCAGTTAGGCGTTGAGTGCTCAGCAGTTGTGCACATGAGCAGTATTTAACTGCTCGTATTTGTACTGATTGGTGCTATCTGATGAAACAACGGCTCGTTTTGTTTGTTTGTGTTGAGCATGATGTCCCTTTGACTTATGGTCATAGATTTTCATGTTGTTGTAAAGATCATCCAAGCTTAATGTATCTATCTCAGGCTTGTTCCTCCACATAATGGTATGTGTGTTCCATTCTGGTGACAGACTTCTTAAAAACTTCTGATTCACATCTTCTTGTGAGATACTTTCACTATGAATCTCCAACTGACTGATAAGATTTTAAAGCCTATCAAAGGTTTGATGTAACACCTCTGAGCTAGATGCAGTAAAATTTTCATACTGTTGCTTTAGAAGATCTTTCCCCCTCTAAGTCTTTTTAGTTGCAGCATTTCCCCTCCCAAACCTCTTCTCAATAGCCTGTAGAAATGACTTGGCATCTTTGATGGAGTTAAACTTCAATTGATGTTCATTAGGGATTCCCATCAATAAAGTGCTTCTTGCCTTCAACTCTAACCTCCTTTGTGCCTTTTCTTCAGTAGTTGTAGGAGCAATTGTAGTCTCAACACCTTCAACAACTTTTGTTATTAGAGGTGCATTACCATTACTTCCCATAGAGAATAATCAATCATCTGGATGTATTGTTCCATCCTCATCCTCCAAAGCTCATACTCACCTGGTTTGAGCATAGGCACTTTTGAAGCAGCCACCATATGTGCCGAGTCTTGATCCATCTGTTTGTAACAAACAGACCATGTGTGTAAAAGCAGTTTCTTCTTTATTCAAAGCTTCTCAACAAGCTCTGATACCACTTGTTAATCCTACTTGAATAGATATTGAATTCCTTAACTTGTTTAAGGTTTAGTTATGCAAGATAAATCCTACACAACTATGATAGAAACTTTGTACAATTTCAAAGACTATGCTGACATCTATCTTTGATCATATAGAAGAATATGCAATAGAACAGTAATTCTAATGAACACACGGATTAACAAACAAAGCTTCAATATATTAATACGAATACTCTAACTAGTATTAGGGTTACAAAACCTTGAAGCTATAACTTATACGACTAAGATACCAAAACAAAAGATTTCTAAATTTCTAAATCAAACTCTATGCCCTAGGACCTCCTTTTATACACTAAGAAGTCCTAGTGTGATTTTACGATTATATTCTAAAACTTGTTTCTTCTTAAAGAATCTTTTCTATAAATAACAACCTTATCTCAAAGTAATCGTGATCTTCAAGCAAATCTTTATCTGGTTCGGCAGTTGTAACTTTGTACCAGCCAACCTTAACTCTTAAACAGCACGTAGTACTTATACACCAGCACATTAACTGTGTTCATGTTAGTAGTAACTACTTAGAATATTTTCTTTAATCTTCACCAGTAGTGCTAACTTTACATTAGCAGTACTAACATATACTAGCAGTAGTAACTAGCACTACTAATATACATTAGCAGTACTAAGTTACACTAGCAGTAGTAACTAAGTTACACTAGCAGTAGTAACTATGAACTAGTAGTACTAATTACTTAGCATATTTTTCATTAGAGTTAATGAATAGCACTAAGTTTTGCTTAGCAGCAGTAACACAAACCTTAGCAGCAGTAACTTCAAGAAGCCTTTTAATCCCAACAAGTCTCATGCGAGTCATTATGACCGAGTCGTCCTAAAGAGGAAATACCTACGGTATTGTTCGGAATGAGTGTGTCTAGAAAGGAGTAGAGTTTAGTTCGTTGTATGTAAAATCGATAATTGTTATAAAGACGTGTCAAGACCAAGTGTAGTCGGTGTGCTAGTAAGCAATGGTAGAATTGAGCTACCAAGGGTGTAAACCTGATACCGGACACTGAGAGGAACTCTTAGAGATGTCAGATTTCCTAAGGTGGGTGGAAGCTGAGACTGGTTCGTCTGAGGTTGAAGGTGATACGGGAAGACTTCTCCTACATTGGGATGATGTTGCCTTTGTGTATCAAACTGATGGCCTGAAGAAGACTTTTTCCCCGAAATGGAATGTAGTGGTAGAATAGCTACATGTATACCTGATGTCGTCGAGGATTAGAATAAGGCACTAAGAGACACCTGACTTAAGGTTAGTGATCCTTACTCCTTGACGTAACGACTTCGTGTGCGTATGAAAGAAGCAAAAAGATTGGAGACTCTAACGAATTGGCGCGTCCGTTTCCATCCTGGGAGGAAACGATCGAAGTTGCTACGCCTTAAGCCGAACGATATCAAAATAGGAATATGTGTAGTTATCTGACTTTGATAAGTTTTAAGTATCTAGGATTTCGAGGCGATACATTAGGGACCAATTGACTATGTTGGTCGGGTCCAGAAAGTTAGAATTTGATCTTCGTCAAACGAAGCAATAAAGACCATGTGCTCAATTGTTTTCTTGATTGTTTTTAATTTGTCTTCCGACAATATGTGTTTTCCTAGCGGAATTATCGCCTCCGAATTTTGTGCTCTATATGTCTTACGTGTTATGTGCTCTTGAATGGTAGTAAGCCTATGGAACTCTTTTTTGTTGTCGTGATTCGGCCTAGGACGTGAGTGAATGGGTATACTTACCCGAATGTAGATGGAGGTTGGCTTGAGAGGTACGAAAGCCTGATAGACCATTGTCGGTTGTGGCCTGTTAACACACGAGCATGACTATGGTTGGCTAAAGCCTAATCGTGAATTAGTCGAGATCATTACCAAGAGGCTTGGCCATCTGGCAAGCCAGGTATAATGAGCAATCTAACCGGTTGGGTATGAACCCGTATAATGAGCATGGCCATTGCTGAGGCTTCTTTATAAAGTTAAGAAGATATTTTGCTAACAACTTATTGAAAGCATGGCATGGATATTGGGAATCGTGATGATAAGCTAGGTAGAAATATAAGGTTAATTTTTAAAAAATGACTAATAGGCGAATATGTGCTTAATTGAATATGTGATTTTACACATTAGTGCTATACTGCGTTTGATGGGGTCGTATGTGCTCCGGAATATTTTTCGCAACCGGTAGGGCATTATTAAATGAGACCGGAAGGGCGACGTGAGTATTTTGATTTTGGATAATGATATAAATATATATCGGACTTGATTATTGACGTCTATCTTGGTTTTAGTTAGCGACGTATGTTTTAGTTTTGTGTAAGGATGTGCGTTTTGTTCTGTTGACTATGATCACAACTATGATTTGGGCTGATCTTTCGTTTAAAAAATGACGTGACTTATGATTTCTTGGATATGTTTGGGCCATGTTTTGGCTCTTATAATAAGAATTGATTTTTATTGATATGAATTATCATTTGTTTCTTTGACTTTCGTCCAGAATAATCAAGACGAGTATTACATCGAGTGGTTTTTGCGTTCGAGCACGTGAGACCGTCTAATCGGAAGGAAGCCGTCTTACCATAAGAGAAACAAAGACGAGTAAGAAAGGATGAGCACCGAGATGACGCTCCCTTAAGGTGGGTGGAATGTAACAACCCGAGTTGCACGACGCGTATGACGATCACGAATTCGACGTCATAATCATTATTTTATAAATTCATGTGAGCGAACGTTGACATTTAAAATTTTATAATTATTTTCGTATTTTAGTACGAACATAAATTTAAAAAAATTATTTTTGACATTTCGCGAGTCAACGTTTGACCGCGCGTTCGTTAACCGTTTTGAGCATCGTAAAATCTACTACGCGTCTCGTTATTATTATCATTGTCGTAAATTATAATTTTTATGAACCTTGTCGTCTTTATTCTTTGACTTTGGCCAAAACTCGCGTTTAATGTGTACACTTTATTTAAATTATGTCAAGTATCACTTTTATTAAAATGTTTATATAAGAAAATGTAAGAAATTAATTTGCAATAAATATATATAAACATGCATTGCCATACACTCTATAGCCGGGGCTTATGTTACACACACCTCCAACTTTTATTTTTTCCTAGTTAGAAATCATCATTTGCTTGATACTTCAAGTTTGTATAAATCTTTCACCTCACAAGTAAACCCATAGCTCATAGTTAAGAATTTTGTTTCTTTACACTTTTTGTTCTCACTCTAACCGCCACAAACACAAACAATATACAAATTTTTTTTCATGTTTTGATCCTGGTAATCTATTCAAACATCATTTAAAAAGTAGTTTGGTATCAACCGCAAGAATTCAGTTTTAACTTGTTTTCTTCTCCTTCTTCTTCCTTGTGTCCGAACGAGTACTCCAATCACCAACCAACACACTTTGTGTTCTATATTTTTCTAGCTATCGTCTTGTTTTGACAGCCCTCTTCATCGTCACGCGCCTTATAATCTAGTCAAAGTGGATCGAGAGTTAGATAAGTTGCTATAGCATGCTAAGTATGTAGGTCTTCGAATGATTGTTGCGCCTGGCTCTTATTGGTACTACAATAATCATGAAACGGTTGCGCTCGGTCGCATATGTGCAATAGATGTTTTCAAGAACTTGTGGAGAGAGGAGGAGAAGTACAGTGTGAGTCCACTAAACATAAAATTTCACCACCACCCACCACCAATATTAAATAGTTGAGAGCATAGTTCGCGCGCTGCGAGGTACAATCGCGGTCGCTCACCGGTGTTGGTGATCATGAGCGACTAGAATCCAGGGTCCAGTCTAGATAACACCACTCAATAGGAGAGATGCGATACCAACATAAAGGGAGCCATTTTGGCTGTTTGTCGTGAACGTTCGGGGTACTGAGTTAACTACAGCTTTGTCTTCCGGATCTTGATTGCTGCTCGTTCTGAGCACTTGGTTTGGTGTCAGGATCTGCGCTTTGGTCGGTTCCGCAGTCACGGCCCCCAAGCGAATCCAAGGAGACAAGTGTGACTATTTATCGAGTCCGATCTTGCTTGTTATACGCATTCGTTATAGCGCTCCTTCTCTCTTACTGTTTGTTTTGCTCTCCGCTGTTTCAGCTTTCTTGGATGATATATTCGTTGTGCGCGCATCCCCGCTCGACAACCTCCGACCAAGATTTAAGCCACATCCTACGTTAGTTCGCATGTTATAAAATGTATACCTCGCGCACGCGCTCGTTAAGTTAAACTCCCCTATAGCGCATATTAGATATGCGTAAGTGAGATTTTGGGGTTTCTAAATGAGTTTGGCGCGGATTTATCAAAAGTGTACTTTGTGCAGAAATTTGCGCCAGGGTACTATGAGGTCGAGATTTTGGGAAATCTAATTTTTGATTGAAAAATATGATAAAGCTTTCTTGACGATCGTTTTGACATAAAGTGGAGCTTCTAACTCCTAATAACGAAGAAGTTAGAGCTTAAACGAGATATATATTTTTGGTGTAAAAATTCAGCACATTGGGTTAAATACTAGTTGCTGTCAGGAAATTCAACGCTCGTTTTGAGCACTTTCGAGTCCGTTTCGGCCTTCCGGCGAAACACGAAAGTTGCTCAGAATGATGTTTTACTTTGCCGCGAGGCTCGCTAGTTTTAAAATCGAGTAATAACGGGTCAAATCACCCCCCCCCCCCCCACCCACCAAAAGGTCCAAGTTGGTGTTTATTAAAAGAGTCAACGTTCCTGCAGAAACTTGCACCCAGGCGTCATTTTGTCATTTTTACTGTCGAGTTTCACCCCCCTCGGTCTCGGTAAAACTATACATATCCAAATTATCCGGAATGTCGTTTTACATAAAATCTCTTTGTAGTCCGAGTCGTGAAAATGTGATATAATGGGTCGTTTGGAGCGGGTCAGATTTAGTAACATATATATATGTAAAATGTGTATAAAAAGTCAAGTCAAACAGAGTTTAGCGTTGATTTTTCAAAGTCAACGGGTTAATACTAAACTTGACGGGTATAATAAAAGCAATTAAACGCTATTAATGTTACGAGCATGGTTCTAAAAGGCTCGCAAAGGCCTCGCAAAGGCCACGCAAAGGCGCGAGGCGTGACCTTCACGCCACGCAATAGACCAAGTCTTGAGCTTAAGGCTTGACGTGAGATGAGGAGTGAAAAAACGTGATAAGACGCGATAAAATGTGATGCGTGGAGGCTTTTTTGAATTCAATTTCGATAAAAATCGTATTTTTATTAGGAAAATGAAAGATTACATACAAAGATAGTTTCTTGACTTTATTCCTTATGTATGACACTTTTTGTAAACTCAATATATTTGAAATATGATATAAATATATAAATTTATAAATATTTTTATATTTTGTGTCGCCTTAAGTCACGCCTTAAAAACGCCATGACTCGCCATGGCTCGCAAAGGCGTGAGGCTTGACCATGCCGCCACGCCACGCCTCACGCTATTTATAACCTTGGTTACGAGTATAATATTTTAGATTTAGCGATTCTTATGAACGAAGTAAATTCTAAAAATAGAAACTTTTGTAATAATCGGAATATAATACCGATATGAGTAATTACTTTATATACCCGTTACATAAGCATTGGACCATTGAATATTGAATGCTCGGACGAGATAAATAAATATTTTTTAATAAATATAATTAGATGACGGGACTTACTAAAAATGGTAACTTTCCGAAAATAGTAACTTTCTAAAAATAGAAAGTTTCCGAAAATAGAAAGTTCTCGATTTAAGCGATGTATAAGATAATGAAAGACCTGACCGTAACTTATTTAACATGGAGTTTAGGATTTAGGACGTGCAAGTGGATTTCATCACCATGTATGAATATATTATATATATATTATATATTATTAAATTATATTATATATATAATATATATATATATATATATATATATATATATATATATATGATTTTGTTGATACGATGTACGCATCGTTGACCATATTTTTTGGTATAGTAATCGAGCGACATAAATTATAGGTCATGATCGTGTTCGTTGATTTTTCGTGGATTGTTTCGATTATTGATCTTCGGCTTCGATCAAGGTGAGTTCATAGCCTCGCTTTTATGTGTTTTAAATGTTTTTAAACCCGCGAGGGGGATACTTGCTTGTTTTGAAAATGAGAACGCAATGTGTTTTGATGCTAAATATGATTCCATTCACTATTGAGTATATGCCTTTTACTGTGTGTCCGTTAATTGCCTTGTTGTGGGTGAACGCTAATGCATTAAATAGATTTATTAGGTTTGACAACCCTGTCCGGGGTTTGAATCAGTTGTGACCACCCTGTCAAACAGACATTTTGTAGTTAGTATTAGGAGAAGTGGCATACTTCTCGGACATAATTTCGTCCTATGGGAATGAATGTGTTAAGTTTCGGTACATGTGCTCATTTAGTTGGAAATCAATATTTTATAACTTGGCTTACGAGCGATGTTATATGTTTTGTGGAACCAAATATGCGTTCTAACTGTTATGTGTAAACTCTATGAATTCACTCAACGTTTTGTTGACCTTTTTAAGCATGTATCTCAGGTTAGGTATTGATGATGGCTTGGATGGGACAGAACGCGAATATCAAGGACAGTGTCTCGGTGAAGTAGTGTCATAAACTAAACAAGTGTTTTAGAAATCAAGTCGTGTTGTGACTTTTAGAAATAATTTCTATAATGGTATTGGGACCTATGTAACTCTGATCTTTCTACTAAAGGAAATTGTGTTTTATAAACGTATCTTTGAACGTTTACTGGGACTCGTGTGCATGTATTATGAAGTAGCACCCCAAATGTTGTATTCCGCTGCGTATCGTAGTTTGGGGGTGTTACAGAGTGGTACCAGAGCACGATTTGTAGTGAACTAAGTCGTTTTACAAAACTTGGACTACAACTGTTTTAAAAAAAGTTTCACGAGTCTTTCACCGTTGTCCGATATCCGCGCGCGCATCGTTCTTGATCCTTAGAAGTCTTATGTGGTATATTTGATTGCATATTATGTGCGTAACAAGTGGTTGACACTTGGTACAAGTAATAATTATATGTATGTATATAGATATATATACGACATCCGTTCTATGGTATACGATTATATATATCTTGATATTCGCTTCTTGCGAAGAGTTTAATTTCCTTTAAACATTCGCTTTCGATATCTGCAGAAAAAATATTTTGATACGTGATAAAACACCGTTTTAATATGATTCTCTTCGAAAACTTTTTCGCAATTTTACCTTTGTTACACTTGTGATGTCAGGGACCGAACTAGTGTTTCGATCCCACTCGTAAATTGTACTAATTGGTTTTGGATTTGAACGCTCTTCTTATTGATTTTGAATCGCATATGTTGTTTCGTAATCTATCATTTTGAGATTTTTCCTGGTTAATGGGAGTGTGACTATTAATATTTCAACCCATGAACCCTTAAAAGTTTATGTGAAGTCCGACTATTAACATTATTTTCGCTTCAACGAGAGATCCGATTCGAACGGCTAATTTTGGAACTTTCGAATAAAGTAGTGTGTTTTCTTTGATTCTTATTTTTGTTCGATTCGACCTCTACATAGTAATCTAGAAATTGGTAGGGTTTGGAAAAACCATGATTGATGTGTCGCAATAGTGTTAAGTATTGGTATGGCTTTGTATGGCGTTTGGAGAATTAAAATGGTGTTTTTTGGTGGTATTCCAAATGGATTTTACTTCAGTTTATAACCAGCAGGTTGTGGGGTTGATTGTGAATTATTTGTGGTCTTACGGCACCTGGGAAAGCCGATTGAGATGTTGGTACATGTTTAAGGTGCATGTTGTTCTTTGGATAGGGCCGTATCTCCTCCGGATGAGTGAGATATCGTCGTTTTTCTAAAACTAGTCAAATCTGGTATACCGTGGGGAAAAGGAGTATAACTCTATATTTTTGTAATAACTTTTCAAAATAAAATTTAGGTACCTGTAGAAGACTCTTAGGGCTATCACCTCCAATTGGTTTCATATCAAAATCATCAATAAATTTCAAATTACGCTCATTTTCGTAAACTATAAAATTTTTGTCAAAATTTCTTTGGGGACTACTTTGGGATAGCATCCCCCCCCCCCCCTCTCCCCCCCGCCCCCCCCCCCCCCCGCTTGTTGGATACTTCCAAACTATTTGTGGTCTATTAAGACCTGTGAATAAGACTAGAGTATAGAGAAACCTCTTAGGTACATGTAGGAATTCGGATGGAGTCATATCGACGCCCGACGAATGAGATATCGCCGAAATGGCAAAACTAGTCAAAAAAAAAAACAAATTGAGACCGGAAATTGAATGAGTAATAAGTTCAAAAACTTATATAGCAACACCTAAATATGTAAAACTGCAAGTTCTAGATATTGAACAAACTTAGATTTGAGCGGTTGTTTCGGCTTATGCGGACGCATAATTTAGGAGATACATTCAGTTTAGTGGAGCGATAAAATTTTGGAAAAATGGCGGCTTTGATAAATAAGGGTGAAACGGTAATTTCACCTTGGATCCAAAACTTTCTGGGTAGTAGGCCCTATGTTTTTGAAGATTTGATTCAAAATGCTTCCCGTAGGCGGAAACCTCATACCTTTATCATCCAAGGATTAGTAACTAGGAAGGTTCCGAGAAGATTTAGGTTTATTGGAATGAGGTTATTGTTACCTCAAAGTTTTATCTTATCACCGACATGGTGATTGTGTACTCTTTAGCTATTATTTATGATTTAGAACTCTAGGAGAGTTCATGTATATGTAGTTTATGTATTGGAAACTTAGAACTGTTACGGTTGGATGTACTAGCTTTGAAAGCCAATGATGTATCCTTTTTTGGGGAAAATTGGTATGTATGTTATTTTCAGCATTGTTATTACAATTGTTGTAATTGTTCTCGGTTATGAGTTAGGAGAAGGTGTCATTGTATAGGTTGTACTATGAGTGAAGCATGGAGGTCGTGGTTACCCCCGAGGCACTCGATTTGTGTGAAATTGATTTGACCCCGAGTATCGGGTGGCTTCGATTGGTGAATCTTTCGCATGTGTATGTTACCTGCTTGCATAGTCCATGAGTGGGTATTATTTTTGGTACTTGCTGTGACCGTTGACCAATCTGTATCAAATGATGTCTTGCGAATTGATGATTTTAAAATTTAAGGATCGCAATAACGAATTTGTGTGTTGGACAAATGTCGTCGCGCGAATTGTACTGATTTCGTTGTATAAACTGTTTGTGTAAACCACGGAAAATGTGTTTTCTAAATTTCATAAACTGACCATGTGGTGTCAAACAAATCTTCTTTAAAAAAATATTTTTCTTCTTTAAATAGTAAGAATGGATGGTGGTGCTATCTTCTTTTCTTTCTTATGAAATAATTAGATTTTTACTCTTTAATTTTTTTTAAATTACGCATGTAGCGTAAGGAAAATAAACGTTTTGACGAGGAAGGACATGATGTCGTTTGGTCCTCAATTATGCATAACCTGATCAACTATGCATAATTTAGGAAGAACCACGCTATGCCGGATAAAATTCGCACCTTAAAGCTGTAATTAAGATAAAAGACTTGTCAAGCTGTTGCATAAGGAGGAAAAATATTTTACCTTTACTACGTGAATTTATTCAAGAAACCCATATTTCTTATTGACTGCATGGAGAGAGTCTCATGCGAGTCATTATGACCAAGTCGTTCCGAAGAGGAAATACCTACGGTATTGTTCGGAACGAGTGTGTCTAGAAAGGAGTGAAATCTAGCTATTGGTAATGAAGATCGATGGGTGTTATGAAGATGTGTCAAGACCAAGTGTAGTCGGTGTGCTAGTAAGCAATGGTAGAATTGAGCTACCAAGGGTGTAAACCTGATACCGATACTAAGAAGGAATCTTCTTGGAGATGTAAAGATTCCTAAGGTGGGTGGAAGCTGAGATGGTTAGTCCCGAGGTTGAAAGTGAGAAATGGAGAAGACTTCTCCTACATTGGATGTATGTTGCCTTTGATGTATTAGCTAATGGCCGTGAAGAAGACTTCTTTCCCCGAAATGGAATGTAGTGGTAGTAGAGCTGTAAGTATACCGGATGTCGTCGAGGATTGGAATAAGGCACTAAGCGACACCTGACTTAAGGTTAGTGTTCCTTACTCCTTGACGTAACGACTTGTGTGCGTATGAAAGAGCGAAAAGATTGGAGATTCCAGCCGAATGGTGGCATCCATTTCCATCATGGAGGAACGATCGAAGTAGCTAATGCCTTAAGCCGAACGGTATCAAAATAGGAATGTGTGTAGTTATCTCGACTTGATAAGTTGAGTCATCTAGGATTTGAGGCGATGCGATAGGACCGAGTCGACTATGTTAGTCGCGGTGCGTAAACGTTGGAGTTGTGATTTTCGACGAACGAGCAACGAGCCCATGATGCTCAATTGTTTTCTTGATTGTTTTCAATTTGTCTTTCGACAATATGTGTTATGGCGGGATTGTCGCCGCCAAATTACGTGAAATATGTATTTTCGTCGAACGAGCAATAAGTCCATGACGCTCATTGTTTTCTTAATCGATTTTGATTTGTCGTTTGACATTATGTGTTATAGCAAAATTATCGCTGCCAAATTATGTGAATTATGTGATTTATGTGTTATGTGCTTTTGAATTGTAGTAAGCGCTTATGTCGCTTTTGTGTAGCCGTAGTGCGGCTTGGGACGTGAGTGAATGGGTATATTTACCTAAATGTAGATGAAGGTTGACTTGAGAGGTATGTAAGCCTGGTAGACCATTGTCGGTAGTGGCAAATTAGCCCATAAGCATGACTATGGTAGGATAAAATCTAGCCGTGATTTGATCGAGATCATTTCCAAGGAGCATGGCCATCCGGCAAGCTCAGTATAATAATCGATCTAATCGGTTGGGTATGGACCGCGTGATGAGTATAGCCATTGCTGAGGCTTCCTGATGAGTAAGCACAGATGTTTTGCTAAAATTTATGGAAAGCAAGCATGATTTTTGCTAAGCGTAATGATAAGCTAGGAAGAAATATAGAGTCATTTTAAAATGACTAATAGGCGATTATGTGCTTAATTGAATATACAAATTTTCTTTGTGCTGTAACACATTTGATGGGGTCGTAGATACTCCAGAATATTTTCGCAACCGGTAGGGCATTATTAAATGAGACTGGAAGGGTGACATGCGTATTTTGGTTTTGGATAATGATGAGTATTTTGATTTGGATAATGATATAAATACATATCGGTTTTAATTATTGACGCCTATTTTGGTTTTGATTAGCGATGTATGTTTAAGTTTTGTGTAAGGATATGCGTTTTTGTTCCGTTCAATTGATCGCCAAACTAAGATTTGGGTTGACCTTTCGTTTAATAACGACGCGATTTACGCTTTCCCGAATATGTTTCATGACGTATTTTGTCTCTTATAATAAGAGCATTTGTAATTATATTTTTGAACTTTGTCAATATAAATTGTCATTTGTCTTGTTGACATTCCATCCGGAATAGTCAAGACGAGTATTATATCAAGTGATTTTTGCGTTTGAGCATGTGAGCCCATTCAATATTGAGGAAACCGTCTCATTACAAGCGAAAGTAAGATGAGTAAGAAAGGACGAGCACCGGGATGGCGCTCCCTTAAGGTGGGTGGAATGTAACAACCCGAGTTTCACGACGCGTTTGACGATTTCGAATTCGACGTCATAATTATTATTTTATAAATTCGTGTGAGCGAACGTCGACATTTAAAATTTTATTTGTCGTAAATAATTATTTCGTATTTTATTACGAACGGAAATTTGAAATTTATTATTTTTGACGTTTCGCGAGTCAATGTTTGACCGCGCGTTCGTTAATCGTTTTAAGCATCGTAAAAATTTACGACGCGTCTCGTTATTATTTTTAAGATCGTAAATTTATTATTTTTATGAATGTCGTAATTTTGTTCTTTGTTTTGAGCCGGACTCGCGATTTAAAGTGCACATTTAATTAAATGCTTTAAGCTAAGAAAAGTGTGACGGAAAATAAAATAAATCCCGAGCCGCGGTTGTCGTTTTTAACTTAAATAAAAGAATGGTGTGTCAAAATTCTAAAAGAGAAAAGAGGGGAGGACTAATATTGTCAAATGGACAAAGTACTAGAAGTATATAAAGCTTTATACTTCCACTTTCTAGTCATAAAACACACACACTCTATTTTTTTCTCTCCCCCTCCTCCCTTTTTATTCGGCCGGAAAACACCACCACCACCGGAAAACTTTTTCGGTCACCGGAAATCGCCGTGTCGCCGGAAAAAGTCACATGCATAATAATCAACCTATATTTTCTTAATACTCTCTTCATTTCCTACACATCTATCCAATAAAATTACACATGCAATGCGTATTTTTCAAGTTAGAGTTCGGGTTAGTTTCAAGTCATTTCGATTGAGAAGTGGGTTTATTGAAGCTAGATGAGTGTTTTAAAAGTGTTGGTTATATTGGAAAAATTGTTGGGTTCGTTGTTGTTGTTTTGCCGTGAGTACGAAACCACAAGGGAGACGATTTCGATTGTTGATTTAGCTTATTATAGCATTGTGAGCATTCTTTTATATTTTTGTTTCGTTTGTTTCGTTCATTTGAATTGATTTATTCCTTTGCGTTGATTAGGCTAGTTTTCATGTTGTTGATTGAATGACGTAGGTGATAAACTTATGTGTTCATAATGATATATTTGGTTATAGGGGCTTGATTCAAAAATTGATTTTTTGTGTTTTTTTGTAAAGTATATTAAATTTGGACCGAATACTTGGGCATGGGAAACGATCTGAGATTTGTAAAATCTTATTTTAATTGGATAATATTGTAGAGGGGTATTTTTTTACGAGCGTTTCGATAATTTGAACGTGCACGTAACTCCATATAACGAAGAAAATAGAGCGAAAAACAAGTTTACAAAAATTTTAAATTACTAACGCACTTTGGTAATTTATCACTTGCTGATCTGATTTCGATAGCCCATTTGGGCACTTCGGGAGTCCGTTCGGCCTTATCCGGCGAAGACGAAAAATTTGTCCGAAAATGATGATTTACTATAATATCTCTTTTTGGTCAAAGGTCACGTAAGATTAAAACGTGAGGGATATTTTTAAATCAATGTTTGTGGGGTTTTGGGATCTAAGGCCGACAAGTGGATTTCTCATCAAATGTATGAATTAATATATATATTTATATTATAGATATTTAGTTATATTTATAATATATATATATATATTATCTTATATACTACTTATGATTTTGTTGATATGTTAAACGCATCATTGATTATAATTTTCGATTTTAGTAATCGAACGACTCTAATTATAGGTCGTGATCGCGTTTGTGGATTTTCGTGCTAGACTTTATTGTTTAATCATCGGCTTTTGATCAAGGTGAGTTCATAGCCTCGCTTTTAAAGTTTTCAATGTTTTTAACTCCGCGAGGGGGATATATTGCTTGTTTTGTGAAATTAAACGCAAAATATTTTGATCTTGTATTGGATTTCCTTCTCTACTGACGTATTTGCCATTTTTTCCATGATTTGTGACAGTTAGTTTCCATGTGTGGTGATCGCTACATTGCTTAAATAGATTTATTTAGTTTGGGCACAACCCTGTCAGGGTTGAATTCCGTTGGGACTCCCTGTCAAACGGACATTTTGTGGTAGTAATAGTGGAAGTGGGCATACTTCTCGGGGGTCATAATTTTCCGTCCTTCGGGATTGAAGTGTTTAAAGTTTCGGGACAACGGGTACTCCCCACAACCCGTTTTATTTCATTTTTCTTTTTGATTTTTTTTTTAGTTGGAATTCCACTATTTTTTATAAAATGGAATACGGTTAATGTTATATGTTTTTTGTTGAACCAAATTATGCGTTCTAACCTACTTATTTGTAAACTCTACGAATTCGCTACCAATGTTTTTGTTGACGTTTTTTTAATGCATGTATCTTAGGTTAGGTATTGTTGATGGCATGGATGGGACGGAACGCGGATATCAAGGACAAGGTGCTCGGTGAAGTTGTGTCATAAACAAAAACAAGTGTTTTAGTAAATACAAGTCGTGTTGTGGACTTTTAGAAATTTAATTTCTATATGATATTTGGAACTATGTAACTCTGATCTTTCTAATAAAACGATATTGTGTTTTTTATTAACGTTTCCTTTGGAACGTTAGGGGAATCGTGTGCATGTATATGGACTGTTAGCACCCCCAAAATGTTGTAATTCCGCTGACGTATCGTAGATTTAGGGGTGTTACAGACGGTAAACAAAGCCCGGGTTGTAGTGAACTTAGTTCGTTTTACAAAACATGGGACTTAACAACGTTTTCGAAAAATTTTCACGAGTCTTTTCACTGTTGTACGATATCTGTGCGCGCTTCGTTCCCGATCCATTAGAAGCCCTTATGTGGTATATTATTTGATTTGCATATTATGTGTGTAACAAGTGGTTGGCATTGGTACAAGTAATAACTTATATATGTATTTTAGTATATTTACGGGGCATCCGTTCTATGGTATTCAATTATATTTATCGTTGATATTCGTTCTTGGCGTAAGAGTTTTAAACGTCTTTAAAAACATTTTCGAATATGTGATATGATAAAATTTATTTTGGATACGTGATGAAAAAATCATTGTTATATGGACTATCTTCGAAACTTTTTCGTAACGACTTTTCTTTTGATCTTTTGATGATGTTTTGAGTTCGTCGTAGTTAGTGATTCCCATGGGGTCGGTTTATTGTTCGAATCCGAGTTTGAATACCTCTTCTTATTGATTTTGAATCACATATGTTGTTTCGTAATTTATCGTTTTGAGATTTTTCGATTGATGGGAGTGCGAATTTTATATGTCATCCCATAACCCTTCATTGTTTTGGGAAAAATCCGACTATTAACTGTTTTTCGCGTACACGTGTCGTTTGGAAAAAACGGCTATTTTTTGAACTTTGAATAAAGTTGGTGTTTGCGGTTTTTAATTCTCTTGTAATCGTCCTATACTTAGTTAGTATTGGATCTGTCTTTGGGCTAGAAAAACCATGATTTGATGTGTTTGAAAGAGTGTTTAAGTCATTGGTATGGGCCTTGTATTGGCGTTTGAAGAAATTTAAAATGGTGTTTGTTTGGATTTGAAAATGGATTATACAGCAGTTTGTAAACAAGCAGTTGTAGGGTTTAATGATGATTTATTTTAGTCTTAAAGCACCTTATAAATCCAATATGGTTGTGGGCATATGTCTTAAGTGTTTGTGGTTACTTTGGAATGGGGTTTAACTCCTCCGGATGAAGTGAGATATCGGTGCGTTTTCTAAAAACTAGTTCAAATTTGTTATACCGTGGGCAAAGGAGTTTAACTTCAGAACATTGTGATAACTTTTCAAAAAGAATTTAGGTTACTGTAGAAGGACTCTTAGGGACCATCCACCTCCAATTGGGTTTCTCTTCATAAGCATCAATAAATTTTAATTACGCGTGTTTTTCGTAAGCTACAACACAACAATTGTCTAAATTTTCTTGGGGCTGCTTTGGGTATAGTAGCTTGTTGGGTATGTTTTCAGAATATTTTGGTCTATAAAAAACTTAGGAAAATTTGACTAGGAGGGATAGGAAAACTTCTTAGGTTACATGTAGGATTCGGATGGAGGTCATAACGATGCCCGACGAATGTGATATCGCAGAATTGGCAAAATAGTTCAAAACATTGAGGACCTAATATGAAGAAGTAAATTAAAGTTACATAAACTTATATAGCAACACCTGGTATATGTAAAACTGTAAGTCTAGTTATTTGACAATTAGATATGAGCGGTGTTTCGGCTTTGTGGGACTGCCCGGTTTAGGAGATACACTCTGTTTTAGCGAGCGATAAAAATTTGGAAAAAGGAAGCCTTGTTAAGAATAGGGGCAAAATGGTAATTTTACCTTGGGTTCAAAACTTTCTGGGCAGTGGGCCCTACGTTTCTGGAAATTTTACTCGAAATGCTTTCCGTAGACGAAAACCTCATACTTTTACCGTCCACGTACTAGCAAGTATGAGGACTTTAAGACTTAGGTTTATTGGATTAAGGTTATTGTTACCTCAGAGTTTTATATTATCATCGGTATGGTGATTGCGCATTCTTTTAGCTATTACTTTTAATTTTAGAAAACTCTAGAGTAGTTCATGTATATGTAGGTTTATGTATTTGGAAAAACTTAGGAACTCCGTTACGGTTGGATGTATTGGCTTTGAAAGCCAACGATGTATCCCTTTTTAGAAAAAAAATTAAAAATAAAATAAAATTTTGGTATGTATGTATGTTATTCTCGGCGTTGCTATTACAGTTATTGTAATTGTTCTCGGTTATGGTGTTAGGGGGATGGTGTCATTGTATAGGTTGTACTATGAGTGAAGCCTGGAGGTCGTGGTTACCCTCGAGGCACTCGGCTTGTGAGGAAAATCGATTTTGACACTGAGCGTTGGGTGACTTCAATTGCTATTGTTTTTTTTTTCGGGGGGACCCCAAATGTGGATGTTACTTGCTTGCAAAAGTCCTTGAGTGGGTATTACTTTTGAAAATTGTGTGGACGTTGACCAAACTTGTATTTAATGATGTTTTGGTGACTTGATAATTCTAAAAATGGTGGAATGCAATAAAGGCATTTGTGTGTTGAAACGGAATGTCGTTGCGCGAATCAATTGACTATGTGGTATTAAAATTGTTTGGTAAATAATGGAAAAAAATGTGTTTTCAAAATTCATAAAACTGGACCCAATGGTGTCTAATAAATCTCCTTTTTATAAAAAAAATTAAATAAAAAAATAATTCCTTTACATAAGTGTATGAATAATTTTTTTAATAAGAATGGAAGATGGTGCTATCTACTTTTCTCTCTTTTGAATAATTGATTTTTTTAACATTTGGAATTTTTCTTGAAAAATTCATTTACGCGTGTAGGCGTATGCGGAATAGAAAACGTTTTGACCAAAGAAGGGGACATGATGGTTGTTTGTTCCCTCATTATGCATAACTGTTAAAACTATGCATAATTTAGGAAGGGTCCCACCGCATATGTTCAGATTTAATCATCACCCTTAAAACGCTGGTAATTAAGATGAATGTTTGGGTCAAGCCTTCCGGAAGGATGGAAAAAATATTTTTACCCTATTATAGGGATTCTTATGCAAGTTAACATATCATTATCGGACTGCATTTGCAAAAAAGTCTCATGCGGAGTTCAATTATGAGGACCGAGTCGTTCCGAATGCGGAAAATACCTTGGTTATTGTTCAAAACGAGTGTGTCTAGAAGGGAGTGATGTTTAGTTTATAGTATCTAGGAGGCGGCTGAATTGTTATGAGACGTGTAAAGACCATGTATAGGTCTGTTGTGCTAGTAAGCAATGATAGAATGAGCTATCATTGGGTGTTAAACATGATATCGACACTGAGAAGGATCTTTTGGAGTTGTAAGATTCCTAAGGTGGGTTGGAAGCGGAGATAGGTTAGTCCCGAGGTTGAAGTAAGAAATGGGAGAAGACCTTTTTCCTACAATTGGGATGTTTATGACGCCTTAAATGTATCAACTGATTGGACGTGGAAGAAGGGACTTCTTTCCCTAATGGAGTGTTTGTGGTAGTGTAGTCGTAAGTATTACCTGATGACGTAAGGATTTTAATAGTCACTATACCGATACTTGACCTAGATTACGTGTAGTGGCTTTTACTCCGAGACGTGAAAGAACCCCAAGGGCGTAAAGTGTGGCGAATTGATTTGAGATTCTAGCTAATGGGTAACGTCCGTTTCATACTAGAGGAACAACCAAAATAAGCATCGCCTTAAGTTGTATGTCGGTATTGAAATAGGAATGTGCAGTATTTCAAGTGATGATTTGATTCTTCAATGATGCTACGCGATGAGAAAGGACCAAACCAACGATGCTAGTCGCCATGAGGAAACGTTGAAATTTTTGAATTTTCGTCAGACGTGCCAATAAAGTCCATGATGCTTCATTGTTTTCATAATTGATTTTGATTTGTCATCTTGGGACATATTAAGGTTGTAGCGGACATTTTGTGGAATATTGTGCTATATGTGTTATGTGCTTTAAATTTGGTAGTGAGCCGTTCATGGTCCTTTTCTGTGGCCTAGTGAATGCCGGTTTAGGATGTAAGCGAAAATGGGTGTAATCAGCCAAGTGAGAAATTAGGACGTAAATTTAAGGGTGGATGGAACACGCCAAAAGTCTTGTGACGATTGTGGTTGATGTACTATGAGAGTGTGTGTAGACCTAATTAGGAATTAGCCCGTGTTTATGTTGGGAATTATGTCGGAGGTGGCCTTGACTTTGTGGCAAGCTTCAGTACGATGAGGAAAATGTGATCGGGGGGGGTATAAATTCTAAGTGTTAGAATGAATAAATTAGCAAAAGCTCCAAAGGGAGCGAATACGATTGTTATAATAATCGCAATTGGCTTGGTTGAAAGTGGGCGTGATGTATGCCTTTGTATGAGGGCCATCATCGAGTTCGTCCTTGTAAAACGTTGGCAAGCGTTCCTAAGGTAAACTTATGTATTTATGTGGGCATGTTGTAAACAATATCGTAAGATATTAGGAGATCTAATCGTGGTTTCGGTTTATTTTTTACGCAAACCAGTGAGGCTTTATTGGATGAGTTCGGTAGGGTTGACATGTGTATTTTGGCTTTGTTAATAATGGTTATTTTGATTTGGATATTTATATAAGTATAATATTTCGGTTTTTGATTATTAACGTCTTAATTTAGTTTTAGTTAATGCGGACGTATGTTTGATTTTAGGTAACGAAGCATATTCTCGGTTTTGAATATTGGTATAATTCCGTATTTGAGTGCGACGTACACTTTGATTTTATTTAACGACGTAAGTTTCAGGGGATGAAATTTCCTAAAGGAGGGGATACTGTGACAACCGTGACTTGAGCAGGTTAGTCCAACCGTTAGAGTTTATTAAAGTATTTACATGTGTTATGATTGTGTGCTTATGTGATATTATATGAGTATTTGATATCAATCCGTGATGCGTGTTCATCTATTAGTGATTGAGTTGTGGTTTTGGTGGCTATTTTATTTCGTTCACATTTTGTGACGATGGAGATGATAGTATGAATTTATGTGTTATCATGTAATTTGGTGAATAATTGATATATGAGCGTAAAGAGTATATAGTGTATTCCTAGGAATGAATTAAGTCTAGCATTTAAGTTAATTAAGCGTAAGTTTTTCTAAATTAGGAAAGTAATTTATGAAATGAAATTTATAAATTGTAAGTTTAAAACTAGTTTTTATTTAAAAGGTTTGCAAAATTAATGAAGTGTGAATCGTTAATTTCGAGTTGAAATGTAAGAACCCGAGTTTCACGACGCGTTTGACGATCGCGAATTCGACGTCATAATTATTATTTTATAATTTCGTGTGAGCGAACGTCGACATTTAAAATTTTATTTGTCGCAAATAATTATTTCGTATTTTATTACGAACTGAAATTTGAAATTTATTATTTTTGACGTTTCGCGAGTCAATGTTTGACCGCGCGTTCGTTAATCGTTTTAAGTATCGTAAAATTTACGACGCGTCTCGTTATTATTTTTAAGATCGTAAATTTATTATTTTTATGAATGTCGTCATTTTGTTCCTTGTCTTGAGCCGGACTTGCGATTTAAAGTGTATACATTTAATTAAATGTTTTAAGCTAAGAAAAGTGTGACGGAAAATAAAATGGTCTCGGAAGTGAAATCCCGAGCCACGGTTGTCGTTTTTAACTTAAATAAAAGTATGGTGTGTCAAAATTCTAAAAGAGAAAAGAGGGGAGGACTAATATTGTCAAATGGCCAAAGTACTAGAAGTATATAAAGCCTTATACTTCCACTTTCTAGTCATAAAACACACGCACTCTATTTTTTTCTCTCCCCCTCCTCCCTTTTTATTCGGCTGGAAACCACCACCACCACCGAAAAACTTTTTCGGTCACCGGAAACCACCGTGTCGCCAGAAAAAGTCACATGCACAATAATCAACATATATTTTCAGAATCCTCTCTTCATTTCCTACACATCTATCCAATAAAATTACACATGCAATAGGTATTTTTCAAGTTAGAGTTCGGGTTAGTTTCAAGTCATTTTGGTTGAGAAGTGGATTTATTGAAGCTAGATGAGTGTTTTAAAAGTGTTGGTTTGATTGTAAAAATTGTTGGGTTCGTTGTTGTTGTTTTGCCGTGAGTACGAAACCACAAGGGAGACGATTTCGATTGTTGATTTAGCTTATTATAGCATTGTGAGCATTCTTTTATATTTTTGTTTCGTTTGTTTTGTTCATTTGAATTGATTTGTTCGTTGTATGTGATGAAATCTGAGTATACTTGCGTCGGATAGGCTAGACGATGATATTGAGAAAATGATTTTGATGGGTTTTTAAAAGTGTAAATTCGTACAGTAAGTTTGGGACGGAAAACGAGGTTCGAAAATTTATAAAAACTGATTTTGATGTTGAAATATTATAGAGTTCGTCCTAATGTACGTTTTGGTAATTCGAACGCCCCGTAACTCCTAATAACGAAGAAGTTACGGCAAAAACAAGTTTGGAAAGTTTTATAAATTTCTAACAGCTATTTTGAATCATAGCTTATTTTGAATGTGTCCACATTTTAAAAGTTCGTTTTGAGCACTTTCGAGTCCGTTTTAGCCTTCCGACAAAACACAAAAGTTGTCTGGAATGACGTTTTACATAAAATCTTTTTTGGTCAAAGTCACGAAAATGTAATATAGCGGGTCTAAACCGAAGGTCAAACTGCTGCATTTTTATTGTAAAAGGGCATTTTTATCATTTTCTGTCGAGATTCAAGTCTCGGCTAAAACTAAAAAGTTGTCCGGAATATCGTTTCGCATAAAATCTCTTATATGTCCGAGTTGTGAAAATATGATTTAGTGGGTCGTTTTGGTCGGGTCAGATTTCAATAAAAAGTGTATATATAGTAAAAGTCAAATAAGTCAAACATTGACTTTTAAAAGTCAATGGGTTGGTATAAGACTTGTCGAATGCTTATTAAAAATAATAAACATTAGTAATATTACAAGTATAACATTTTGAGACTTAACAGATTTTTATAAACGAGGGTGTTACTAAAAATAGCAACTTTTATTTTAATAAAGTATGAATTTCCAAAAAGGGAAGGATAATCGTGTAATTGCTAAACACAAGAGTGTGAATAAGATAATAAGTATTAAAATATACTTAGACATTTTGAACTTACTTAAGATGGTAACTTTCCGAAAATAGTAACTTTCCCAAAATAAAAAGTTTCTTAAAATAGAAAGTATTCGATAGAGCGATGTATGATATAAATAAAAGAATGATCATAACCTAATATTGTGAGGTTTTAGGATCTAAGGCGCAAGTGGATTTCTCATCACATGTATGAATATATATATACTATATATATGATTTCGTTGATACGACATACGCATCGTTGATTATACTTTTCGGAATAGTAATCGAGCGACAT
>BQNB010042316.1:4218-31871 GCA_026074375.1 Tanacetum coccineum | reverse complement strand
GTTTAAATGTAATTTGTTTTGAGTCTTTCCATTTAACAGTTAAAACTGTCTAGTTAGAGGTTAATACTGCTTATGATTGCTTATTTGTATAGCTTAGTATTTAGAGCTTATTCTCAGTAGGATTTAGCTTATTTGTCTTAAGTTGTCTTAGGTCTTTATCTGTTTTCATGACTTTTAGCTTTTTAAGGTCTGGCTTAGCTTACTCTAGTTCTAAGTTGTTTAAAAGGGGTGTTTGGCACAAGCAGTCTTAACATAGTTAAGACTGCTTGTGTAGCTTTTAGGTTCCAAAACAGGTTTAATAAGCTTTAATTAAGTCTTAAAAGAAGTTTTCATAAGCTCAAAGATAGATTTGTCAAGTGTAACATTTCTCATTTTCGTGTCATTGTACGACTATATTAATGATCACTATTTATTTTAGTCCGATACGCGTTTACTTTTAATATTTACTTTTAAGCTAAACCGCGTAGACTAGAAATAATCAATGAATGTAAACGGTCACCAAATAAATTAAGGTTTACATCAACCAAGTAAGAAATAATTATTTTGAGAATAATTATGTACTTTGCGTATTTTATTTTTATTGGTCACGTAAAAGGGTTACGTTTCGCGATAAAATACATTTGGACGCACCCCGGAAATACCTAGACATACCTAGACTCAAACCAATACCCACTTTAAAAGCCTAAACACAAAACTTAATCAAGTCTTGTGTTTATATCACTTTAGGACCGAATGTGGGCAAGTAAACTCACACAAAAATCGTCCTTGGTGATACATTAGCTAGCAAATCTCCCTAATGATCCTTAACAAGTACATGTACATCCATGAGTTATTAAATACATGTCCTAATGGTCCCCTAATGATCTCTTACACCTTGGATAATAACCATCTCTTTGTTTTGCTCTTCTTAGTCGCGGCTAAACTAGGGAACAACACACCAAGTCATAAGATTTCCTAGCTAAGCAAATCTTGTACATCTTTAGCTCATTAAAGCTTGTACTTATGGTGGTTTAGCAAAAACCATGAGTGACTAACTAGAACTCTTAAAAACCGCCCCCTAGGGCGCGGTTTGGCTTGGTTTAGGACTAAAGGGTGTAACTAAGCTCAGCTTTCCTATAAATACACTCCCTTAACTCACAAAATTACAATTTTCACAAACCCTTAAACTCTCTCAAAGCTAAAACAACCTCCTTACCCTCTAAATCACTCATCATTCCTTGAAGCTGAACAAACTCTACACAATCCTCCAAGAACACGAAGGATCCCTTGAGATTAAACATAAGGGTGTTAAGCGTGTGTGACGAGTCCTAGGAAGCTTTGTGTATCAATAAACTTTGAAGTTAAGACACGTTTTGGGTGTCGGGGTGTTTCACTCGCACGCATGAATTTGCTATAGGACCCTTGTAAGTCTAAATGATTCTACAAAGTCGATTTAAATATCTGACGTACTTAAACATGGACCCGCGTATGTTTTGATTGTATATGTAGATAACCTTCGTTTTATTTTTGTAAATACATTGAATAATTGCAAACGTGTGGAGCCATACATAAATAACTACACGTAAACTTTTGTTATAATCATAACGAGATGGTGTGGGAACATGTATACGACATTCGTAAACATTTGCATGCTACGGGTCACGCTTAGAAAATGTTAAACACATTAGATTTGTGCTAAACGAATTATCGAAACCATTTAACAGTGCAAATATACCCAATCGGCCCTTAATGGACCCGCGAGCCCAACACGAGCCCCATGCGAACTCATAAGCCACAATAAGCCTAAACGGCTTATTCGTGTGCTTATACGACTTAATGAGTTTAATATAGACTTAGGAACCTAGATGAACCCTTCATATTTCTTGTAGAACCAAACGAACCCTTAACGGGCCTTCAAGCCCATTACCGAGTCCACAAGATTAAGCCACACGCCACGAATAAGCTCTCACAGCTTATTCGAAAACTTATGCCAACCGGATAAGCCACCTAAAAATCAAGAGAGGTCATTTGGACCCCAGGGTATTTAAGGCCAAAACCCCTAGAACCTATTCGGGTTTTTCATAACAGGCCCAATAGCCCAACGATAGCTTATTAGCTTATCGGATAAGCTAAATAATCCAATTGTACCTCCCTACGTGCTTATTTAGAACTTAGTGTGTGGTGCTTACGACCCTAATGAACCCCACTAAACGCTTTAAAACCCTTACCGGGCCTTAACGGGCCCAAGCCGGCCCAATAAGTAGCTTATCAGCTTATTTTGAATAAGCTGGAAAAGGACACAGATTATTGGGGCTTAATTCAAGTTAAACATGATCTAGTAAAAGCCTAAAGACCCTAAAAGGTATCTCGGGCCAAGCTAGTGGGCTTACAAGCCCAATAGGCTCGAAATAAGCCATAATAAGCTCCCCAAGCTTATTTGTACTTAACCACCCTAAAAAAATCTTATTAAACATTTAGACCTATTTAAAACCATAACGGACCTTTAAAAAGCTAAACGGACCTTAACGGGCCTAATAAGGCCCGTTAAGCCAAAATAAGCCCGAATAGCTTATTTATAAGCCAAAATGGCTTGGTTGGCTTATTTAGACTAAATAAGACCAAATACCACTTGTCGGGATTTAATTGAGTTGAAAATGCGATTTTTACAACGTCGGGGACTAAAACTGTAATTTCCGAAACCTAAGGGTTTGAAATGTCACTTTTCGAAATACAAAAACTACAGGGACCATTTATTTGAAACATTGTGAATACTAAGGAAGAAAAGTGTAACAATAAAAACCTAAACTAACTAACTTTTGGTAAACCTAAGGACTAATACGTACATTTCCGAAACTAAAAGGTTTAAAATATAAATGGTGTCACATTTTGTAAACCTATGGACAAAATTTAATAGATAATGAAACATTAAGGGTATGCTAGAAACCAAAGTTAAAATAGATAGAAACACCTAACAACGTCGGTCGAATATTAAGAAATTCGGACATCGAGACAGTTTTAAATACAAGTAAAAAAATAAGTATATTTAATATAATAACATTTCACTTTCTCAATAACCATACGAAACTATAAATACAATAATCTTGTGTGTCACCACAACAGTGAATCAGACGGTGAAATATAAACTAAAAATGGGATTTAGTTTATAACAATGAGTCGTTAGTATAACATTAGTAAAACTAAGACTGACCGAACTTTACAGTAGGAACTTAACGTAGGTGAGTCCACTACCTACTTGATACTTGTTTATCAATTCGGAGAACTACCCGGCTAAGGTGAGTTCATACCACAGCTTTACAATTATTTAAATGATTTTACAAACCTTGGTTGTAGAACAGGCTTTGTTTTTAACTAAGACTGACGGCAAGTGTACATTTTATGCCATGATTACGTGTATGCCTAAGTTACATAACCCCATTAGTGTCACAGAACATGACTGTTAATTGTCAGGAGATTTGATTGTGAATTACATTGTGCGGGCGGAATGTTATGGATAAATCTATTAGGGATTGACACTCCCCCGTATCGAGGTGACTAGCTAGCACAGGAACGAACCATACCAAGTCTAGATTTGTGGATGTTGCAGTGGTTATCACATCATTAACGGACACCAAGTTGGCTAATTTAAAATCCGCATTCATAAACGTCGACCTCGGTGTCATGATCTTATGAAACGTGAATGTTCTTTTTAAGATGTTGCATCTTGTTTGCTTAATCATACACCTGGAAATCTTTCGGTCCTACCATTGATTTACACAAACCAATGAATTCACCAACTTTATGTTGACGTTTAAAGCATGTTATTTTTTAGGTTGCAATAAGGCACTAGGTTCGATGACAAAGTGAAAAAATTCAATAATTGAAAGAAGGTCCACACTTAAGATTTGGTGGTCTATTACACTCTGTGGACAAATTGTTATAAACCGAAATCTTTATCTGTTTTGTTGAACCATTTGAAGCCATGAGCTTATTGAAACACACAAGTAATTTTGTTAATCCAATGTATCTTTTCAACGACACGTTAGTAGTCGATCTCGTATCTTGAGCAATTGACCCAATAATGTACCGCCTTCGAAATTCCGAACAATTCCGCTGCATACTCATGATTTTGAGGGTGTTTACAGGATTGGCAACATATCCTAGGTTATAGAGAACCAGCTCAAAAGTTTTTTTCTGGACTATAACCACTTTCAAACTGTTTTCCCAAATGGAATTTTGTTGAGGGACATACATCATTACATTGTTTACGTCTAGCGCATAAATCGTACATTACATCATTGCCCTTAGAATAGTAGGGTACTAAGTTCTTTTACCTGATTAATAAACGTGTATATAAATTGATATTACGTATATTACGATAAGAGCTTTATGATATAAAAGTCCTTACAAACATTTCACATTGATCTTCTATATAAAATAATACTTAATAAGTTGTTTTTAACTTTTTTGCATAAACGATGTCTTCTGCGACGTCATATTGTTACCTACCACTTCCCGCCTACACCGACTCTGAGCCCGGCAGAGCCTTCTGGGGAGCCGATGATGAGGAGATATCTGAGGGAGCATTCCACGTTTCCATCGTACTAAGGAAAACGGACTGGACTCCCGCTACAGCCAGTAGCCCCACCATCACCAGATTTAATACTAGGCCCATAGATAAAAAAGAAAAAGAAAAACCACAGACCCCGGGTCCATGTACCTCAGAACGAGGAAGAGCCGTGATGCAATTGTTACAAAACAGCACCATGACCCTAACCAAACTATCCAGGGAGCCTATATATCCCGAGTATATACCATTGGAGGACGACCATGAGTTTCCGGCTGAGGAACAGCCATTACCTCCTATTGATTCACCTACTACTGAGTCACCCGGATACGTTACTGAGTCGGATCCCAAGAGGGATTCCATAGTGGGTACGAGGATGATGAGACAGAGGATGGTCCGGTTGACTACCCGTATTGGACCGGAGGAGATTGATGGAGATGAATGATGACGGCGATTCATCTAGGGATGACGCCAGGGATGAGGATGAGGACGAGGAGGATGAGGAGGACGAGGAGGAGGAGGAGCACTTAGCTCCGGCTGCTCTACTACCGAGTCATACCTCTGATGAGCCTATTCCGCCACCTGATTGAACATAGGCCTGTATACCACCACCCTCACTTACATTACTGTAGGGGCTAGGATTAACTGTCCGACCGCCAGCTTCCATATCCCTTCCACCAGAGGCAGAGGTTGAGAGACTTCTGACCATGACTACCCCCTTCACCATCACCACCTATCTCACTATCACCACCCACTGCATGGGAGCGCCTTGCTAGGAGCATGGCTCCACCTGCTTCTTCACCACCTTTACACCATCATCTGGGTGTCTAACCCAAACCGACACTGCGTGGATAGCATTCCCACTCCAGCTTTCTCATTGATGCAGTTATGCCGCAATACACCCCACCACCACTACCACCACTACCGCCATCCTATCCACCATCACCGTTAACCGGAGGGATGATATTCCTGAGTCTGAGCAGCCTCCCCGCAAGAGGTTGTATTTGTCCACTATAGGCTCTAGATATGAGATCGGAGAGAGTTCCACTGCTAGACCTGCCAGAGGTCAAGGGATAGATTATGGATTTGTTAGCACAGTAGATGGCTGAAGGAGGGCAACCAGAGTGATTATATATGGTTGGGTACGGGATTAGGTATACTTGGGTAGGATCCGGCAGAGGCAGTTCCAGAGATGGCACCTATGACCGTGGGAGAGGTCAACACTAGGTTGTAGAGCTTGCTGAGCTCCACGAGAGGGATACACAGGACTTGTATGCCCTACTAGAGGATGCTCAGGATGGTAGGTCTTGTATATCACAGCGAGTCGATATGAACTCGCAGCGAGTCGATTTACTTATGGGGGATAGGATGACTCTCCAGGAGACCGTATGGGTGGTGGAGGAGGAGGCCTATGCTTCCTGCGAGGCTTGGGCTCGTTCGATAGGATTGAGCCAGGCGACTCATCAGGAGCTTCAGACCCATCGTGATCATGTGTACGCACATGAGACCTATCTACAGGCACACCAGACACAGCTACAGCTGCAGAGTACTCTCATTCAGACACATCACCAGGTACACGAGACTCGCTTTCATATGCAGCTGGCTGAGTTGGCAGCGCTTCGAGAGACTGATCGTAGGCGTCAGGACCAGATGGTAGAGACCCTCCGAGTCATCAGAGATATGAGGCGAGAGATAGCTACATGCAACTGATTTTGTTAGCACGCGAGAGCATCTTAATGCAGCTTGACAGTCAGGACCAGAGGCTAGTGATTTCAGATTACCAGGAGGCTCTGTTGGACCCCGCAGTCACATTTAGTGGAATTTATGTTTATTGTACTTGCTAGGTCATTTTACAAGCATGTTTAAGTATTAGGGGTCTTCCCCGCTACAAAGCCTTAGATCTTTTGTATTGTATTATGTGGTAATCAGAACACTAACTCACGTAAAATTATTCAAAGTTATGAATGAAATTGATAGTGTCACTTTGTCCAATATACTGCTTTGTGTGGATAATCCAATCTATAATTATTAATGTTTTGTCATATAAACCTCATGTTTTGTCTTTTTATGATCTAGAACAAATCATGGCACCTACCAACCAGAAGAGGACCAAACACTCTAATCAACGAACATCCAACCCAACACAACAAGATCTACCCCGAGATCCGTCCAAGCAATGATCGTCCAAGCCTCTATCGCGAAACTCCACCAATGGGGATGGAAGCCCACAGTTCCGCACGGAGATGACCGAATTAACGTGCAAACTACAGCGCGTCCTCTTTTGACGCTGATTTCATGAAGTGCCAAGCCTTTAAACTTCCAAAGTGGTGCTGAAGGCGTAGTCCGGTTTAAACTCGATGGATTGAAAAGATGGAATCGTTTTTCAATAATCAGTGGTTTGTGCCTAATGAGGAAACCAAGTAAAGTTTGCCACCTGCACCTCCTGTAAGGTGCTGCCTTGACTTGGGTGGAATGGTCAGATAAGAACCCTTAGGTCCAGAACGCATATGCCATGACCAGTGGGAAGTACTCAAGAAAAAGATGACGGACAAGTATTGTCCGCAGGGGGAAATCAAGAAGCTGGAAATCGAGCTGTGGAACCTAAAAGTCAAGGGAAACGACGTACCAGCATACACTGAACGTTTCCAAGAGTTAACCCTGAAATATGTTCCAGTTTGTCGCCAATGTAAACCGAGAAGATGACAATATTCCACAGTGGACTTCCTGACTAACATTTAAGGTGTAATGTCCACGAGCTGCCAAACCCAAGACATTGGATGAGACTATAAGTTTGGCAAATGACTTGATGGATCAGTAAACTCCTCGACCTATGCTGAAAGGCAATTCAGACAAAAAAAGTAAGCTGATGATTCATCAGAAACAACCATGGACACCAACAGCCACCCTTCAAAAAGGTAGAAATCGCAAAAAGTCTACAATTATTGGACAGTCCGAATGGGAAAGCCGATGGGGATCCTTGCCCAATATGCAACAAGTGCCATCTTCACCACAATGGCCCGTGCACCCAGAGGTGCCACAAGTGCAACAAGATAGGGCACTTTGCTCGCGATTGCAGGAGTACTGGTAACACAAATGTTGCTAACACTCAGAAAGGTCAATGTGGGCAACCCCAAAGTGAATGGATTGTTTTGTGTGTGGAGCACCAGAACACTTCAAAAGAGATTAGTCAAAACTGAAGAATGAAAAGTGGAGGAAACGGGAATTCAACAATGATTGGGTTTATGTAGTTGGGAATGCAGAAAAGAAGGGAGATGCACCAGGGAACCCTGATACGAATGTCGTCACGGGTACGTTCCTCTTAAATAACCACTATGCATCTATCTTATTCGACACGGTGCCTGATAGAAGTTTATATCCACAGCATTTTATAGTTCCATGATAAACATCGCCCCAACTTCTTTAGAAAAATTGCTATGATGTCGATTTAGCTGATGGAAAATTATTCAATATAAACACCATCATACGAGGTATGCAACCTTAAATTTCTTAGACATCCTTTCAAACATAATCTAATGGCCAGTGAATTGGGTAGTTTCGAGGTAATTATCGGTATGGACTGGTTAAGGAGATATCACGCTGTGATCGTATGCGATGAGAAACTCGTTCAAGTTCCCTATGTGAATGAAACTTTAACTTTTTGCGGAAATGAAAGTAGCAACGGGAGAGAATCCCGGTTGGCAGTTATCTCATATTCAAAAGCTCAAGAGTACATGGCCAAGGGATCCAGGTCTTTTTTAATGTACTTGATATCTGCCAAGAAAGAGGAGTAGGAAGTCGGAAAGTGGGTGGGGTTGTGAAAACCAGATAGAGGATCAACCGTATCGTCCGGGATTTTTCAGAAGGTTTCGAGGACTTGCCCGGTCTTCCTCCAGCTCGACCGGTGGAATTTCAAATCGACTTAATTCCAGGAGCCGCTCCCGTAGCTCGAGCACCATATCGATTGGCCCCATCCGAAATGAAGGAACTATCAGAACAATTACAAGAGCTCTCTGACAAGGGATTCATAAGACCTAGTTCCTCGCCTTGGGGAGCCCCGGTCTTGTTTGTCAAAAAGAAGGATGGTTCGTTCAGGATGTGCATCGACTACCGCGAGTTAAATAAACTGACAGTAAAGAATCGTTATCCACGGTCCTGAGGATCGAACTATTTGTGTTGTATCAACTTCAAGGATCCGTATCTATTTTCCTAAGATAGATTCTTGATATCCGGATATCACCCAAGCTTTAGAGTGCGAGAACAAGACGTCCCCGAAAACAGGCATTTCGAAACTCGGTTATGGGCAATTACGATTTTCAGGTATGCCATTCGGACTACGAACGCACCTCTGTATTCATGGCCCTCAGAACCGAGTGTTGCAAACCTTACATGATAATTTCGTAATTGTCTTCATCGATGACGATACTATTTATTCAAAAGACGAAAGGAGAGCATCGAAAACTACCATTAAGCAATTTATGAAATGCTTTAAGAAGGAGAAGTTGTACGCAAAAGTTTTTCAAATGAGAATTTTGGATTCGAATATACAATTTGTCACGGACATGTCAATTGATAGGAGAGCATAACATGTGGACCCGGCCAAGATAGAGTCTATTAAGGATTGGGCATCTCCAAGGACACCAACGGAGATCTGCCAATTTCTAGGTCTTGCGGGTTATTATTAAAGGTTCATTGAAGGATTTTCGAAGATTGCTAAGTCAATGACGAAACTTACACAGAAAGTTATCAATTCGTGATGGGGAATAGACAGGAATGAGAACGCTTTCTAGATTGATAAAGCAGAAGTGTGCAGTGCACCCCAATTCTGGCTTTACCTGAAGGGAGCGAAGACTTGTGGTATACTGTGAGGTGTTTAGCACAAAGGCTTAGTGCTGTGTTAATTCAGACAGAGAAGGTGAATTGCCTACGTGTCTCTACAGTTAAAAGTTCATGAGAAGAAGCTACACCACTCACTATTGGTAGAACCTTGGATCGGTAGTGTTTGCCCTAAAGAAATGGAGACACTATCTAATAGGAACAAGATGCACCGAATTCACCGACCAATATAAGCCTACAAACATTCTCGAACAGAGGAGCTTAACATGAGTCAACGCCGTTGGCTAGAACTAGCAGAGGTGGACTACTACTGTGTATTCGTTATCATCTAGATAAGGCAAAACGTAGTGGCCGTTCGCTGAACCGTAAAGAACGGATTGACCCATAGCGGGTTCGGAGCCGTTGGTTATGAACAATTGTTGTGTGGATTCTTCCCAAACGGATATTAGAAGCATCAGATCGAAGCCCAGAAACCAGAAAATATTGTAAACGCAGATGTAGGAGGTATGATCCAAGTGTGATATACCCAAGGAAAATTGGAACCACGTGCATATGGGACACTATGCTTAATATCGCATGAGTTGGATACCTTGCTACGGAGACTTTAAATCCGTTGTTTAAGCACGAATCCCAGTAAGTCGAAAATATTCTATCCATCCCCGGTTCCGAAAGATGTACCAAGATGAGAAGAAGTTATTTGGTGTCCAAACATGAATGCTGACATCGCCACTACGTTACAAATGCCTGACATGCGCAGAGTTAGAGGCTTGAACATCAAAGGCCATCAGGGGATTGCTAGTACACACATAAATACCCGAGTGTAAGTGGGATAATTATTACAATGGATTTTATCACAAACTATTCCTAGGTCGTCACAAGGTTTCGACACCATCTGTGTTGATTGTGATCGACATAAAAATCTGCTCACATCTTGGCCAATACGGGAGAATGATCTGTTTGGATAAATTGGCGAGGTTTAATACTTGACAGGATATGGCAAGACACGTGATACCTGCCTCAATATCTGCATCGCCGTGAATTAAGATTCACTTCAAATTTCTGGAGATCATTTCAAAAAAGCTTTGGGAACGGATATTAGCAATGAGCACTGCGTATCATCCAGATAACGAGACGGCCGAGTGAGAGGACCATGTCAAACTCTCGAGGACATGCTACTTGCTGCGATTGATTTTGTCAAGGGCAGGGTTTTTAGCATTAGCCATTAGGCCGAGTTTTACTATAACAACAGTTTATCACGCTAGTCATAAAGGCCGCCCCTTAATGATCACTGTATTTCGAAAATTACCGATCACCATTGAGTGACTGGGCGTGGTTGGGGAAGCCGCAACTGACTTGGTCCGTAATTAATCCAGGAAACAACAGAAAAGTCGTCCTGATCAAGCAAGAGGATGAATCGTCACAGGATCGGACAAATAGACTGCCGCCGATCGGAAGCGAAAGCCGATGGAGTTCGAAGTTAGAGACAGAGTTATGCTCAAGGTCTCACCCTGGAAAGGAGTCGTACGGTTCTAAGTGGGGCCAAGCTAAACCCGAGTACGCGGACCCTTTCAAAGTATTAGCAAGAGATGGTAAGGTATGCCTACAGGCTGTAACTTCCTCAAGAGTTGAAGCAGAGAATCACCATACTTTACCATTGTCTAATCAGAAGAAATGTTTTATGCCGATGAACCATTAGTCAAGCCGTTAGAAGGAATTAAAGTGTGACGATAAAAGCACCGAGTTTATGGAAGGACCCGTTGAAATCATGGACTGGAGATCATAACGATTGAAGCGTATCCGTATACCACATGGTTAAGGTTCTCTGGAACTCTAGGGCGTGGCCCTGAGTTTCACTGGGGAACGTGAGATTCCGTTTCAAAACAAAAATACCCACACTTTCACAAACCGTTCTTCGTCAGTCACTACAAGTGTCATAAGCTTGAGGACAAAGCTCTTAACAGGGTGTAGACTGTAACATTTTCTCATTTTCAGTGTCAGTTGTACGACTATAATTAATGAACATTATTTATGTTAGTCCGATACGCCGTTACTTTTAATTTTTACTTTTTAGCTAATCGCGTAGACAAGATATACCATGATGTAAACGTCACCAAATAAATAAGGTTTACATCAAACAATAAGTGAAAAAATTATTTTGAGAATAATTAAGTACTTTGCGTAATTTTAATATTTATTTGTCACGTAAAAGGGTTTACGTTTCGCGATAAAATACATTTTGACCACCCCGGAAATACCTAACTTCCTAGACGCAAACCAATACCCACTTAGAAAACCCTAAAGTCGAAATTTAATCAATCTTGTACTTAATCACCTTAATCCGGAAATGTTGACAAGTTAACTCACATAAAAATCGTCCCAAGTGGATTTATTAACTAGCAAATCTTCCTAATGATCTTAAAAGGTACATGTACATATGCTAGGTAATAAATTTGTGTCCTAATGGTTCCCTAATGATCTTAGACACAATGGATATTAACCTATTGCCCCTTTTCCTCTCTTGATGTCGCGGTTAGTCCTCACAAGCACACAAACCCATAAGATTTCCTAGCCAAACATAATCTTGTACATCCCTTAGGTAATTAAAACATGTACTAAGGTGGTTTAACTAAAAACCATGAGTAAGTAACTAGCAAGTCTCAAAACCGCCCCCTAGAGCACGATTCGGTTTGGGGTGTGGACTAGGAAAAGTTAACTAGACATCTTACCTATAAATAACACTCCCTAACTCACATAATACATTTTCACAAACCCTTAAACTCTCTCAAAGCTAAAACAACCTCCTTACCCTCTAAATCACTCGTCATTCGTTGAAGCCGAACCAAACTCGACCCACATTCCTCCAAGGAACACGAAGGAGCCCTTGAGATTAAACATAAGGGTGTTAAGAGTGTATACGAGTCTAGGAAGCTTGGGTATCAATAACTTTGAAGTTATAGACACGTTTGGGTGTCGGGGTGTTCATCTCGCACGTCATTAATTGCTATAGGACCTTTGTAAGTCTAAATGATTCTACATATGAGTCGTTTTAATATATGACTAGCTTATATATGACGCGTATGTTTCATTAAGCCTGTCGAACATCGTTTATTTTGTATAGACATCGAATGATGCAAGTCGTGTGGTGCCTAGAAAACGATTTGTGCATAAAAAGGACTTAGGTTTACACTTAAAACAAGCTAAGGAAAACTCCTAAGTGGTAACATGAAGTCTTAATCGAATTTAACAAGATATCCACAATAAACTTTTCATGTAGTACTTGGTTCGAATTAGAACGAACTAAATGAAATATAGACGTTTGCATAGTCGTTCCCACGATTAAAAAAGTCAAACTAAAGCTAATCGAGATGTCAAGGCCTCTTGGAAACCGTTGTCTAAATGAAAGGGATAGAAACGAAGTAGTCATGGACCACCGAGCCCAACGCGAGCCCAATACGAGCTCATAAGCCACAATAAGCTAAACAGCTTATTCGTGTGCTTATACGCGACTTAATGAGCTTAATATAGACGAAAGAACCTACAATGGACCCTTTGTATTTCTTGAAAACCAACCGAAACCCTTAACGGGCCCTATTTAAGCTTAGGATAATTCCAATACGTAAACTGCCAAGCCCATTTACAACACCCTAAATGAGCAAATAAGCTCACAATAAGCTCGTGTAGCTTATTGGTGACCTTATAAGGGCTTAATCGACTCAACGGACCCTAATGGACCCAACTAGACCTTCTAAAACCCTACCGGGCCTTAACGGGCCCAAGACCGGCCCAATACGATAGGCTTGATTATCTAAATGGCTATTTAAAAATAAGCTGAAGAGAGAACAGCTTGGTTCGGCTAAATACGAATCGGAAATAAGCTAAATTGCCTAAGGAAACCATTAAGGTTCTATTCGGGTTAAGCTATTGGGCCCATAAGCCCAATTAAGACCGAAATAAGCCCACAATAAGCTCCCCGATCTTTATTTTTAAGCTTAACCGACCTCACGCGAGCTTATTATAACAACTTAAGGCTTATTAAAACAAAAAACAACCTCTTAAAAGCTATAACGACCATAACGGGCCCAATCAGGCCGTTAAGCAAAATAAGCCTCATGAGCTTATTTTTCAACCGAAACACTTTTTATAAAACTTAAAACAAAGAAAGAAAACGAGCTTAACAAAGAGAAATGCCACTCGTTGGAAATTTAATCAGAAGCAACAAGAAGTCGTAATATTACAAACCAAAGGACCAAAAGTGTAATATCTGAAAACATAAGTTGTTAAGTTTCAATGTCCAATTTCGAAATTTCATAACCCCCAGGGACAGAACATGCCACCAACATCCCCAACCTTACCAACCCAACCATCAACTAACTTAATGGACAAATGCTTCATTACCCGTCAACACCACTAATCACCGAACAAAATGAGTAATTTTTTACAACCCCTTGGCCAAAAAAAGTTGAAAATAAATAGAAACTTCAGGTAATTATAAGTAAAACTCCAAAGTGAAAAGAAATAACACATAGCTGAGTCCCGATACGGAACAACCTCGAGTGATATTTCGGATCATATACGGGTTATCACTCAACGACAAAAATAAACAAGTAAAATTAATTACAGCGACAAAACGACTTCAACCGTTTTATCGAGAACCATCGAAATATAAAAAACTAGATCTTGTGCATACCACACACGTGAAACGTGAATATATAAAACCATGAAAATGAAAATTTAGTTTATCTCAATGAATATCGATAAGTATAAATTGTAAACTAAGACTTACCGAGACCTACTTAGGTACTATAACGTGGTTATCCCACTGCTTATACATTGGTATATTTTGTTATCAATCAGATAACTACCGCTAAGTGATTCTATAGCCCCATGCTTTACAATATTTAAAAGATTTACATCCTTGGGGTACGAACAGTTCATTGTTTTACAAACTGGACGCACGTGTACATATTTATGCATGATACGTGTATTACCTAAGTTAACATAACCCCTTTTATTCCATTATCATGAAACTTTAATTGCATAGATGTGATTTGGGAATTTCATTGTGCGGAGCGCGAATGTTTATGGATAGATTATTAGGGACTGACAATCCCCGTTCGGGATAAGAGGACTAGATATCACGGAACGGAACGCAAAGCCACGTCAAATCTGGGATGTTGCAGGTTAGCACATCATCACATGACAACCTGATGGCAAATTTATATTTGCATTCATACATGTCTAGCTTTGGTGTCATGAGCTTAAGGAAACGTAATTACCTTTTTATGATATTTGCATCTGTTACTTAATCATACACTTGGAAATCTTGCGGTCCTACCATTGATTTACATAAACCTATGAATTCACCAACTTTATTGTTGACGTTTTAAGCATGTTTTCATGTCAATAAGGCACGAGTTGCTATGATACATTGGGTGTCTATAATTGACGATTCAACACTTAAGTTTAAGATTTGGGGTCTTATTAGATTTTGGGGACAATTGTTATAAACTGGAATCTTTATTTATGTTGTTGAACAATTTGAAGCCACGGGCTTATATATCAAACAAGTACTTTGTTAATCCAATGTATCTTTTTCAAACGACACTTTTAGTGGTCGTTCTCATATTCTTGTGCTATTGATCCATAAATGTAACGCCCTCGGATATTCAACATTCCGCTGCGACCCAGATTTGGGGGTGTTACAGATTGGTACCAGAGCCAAGGTTATAGAGAACCAGGTCAAAAGTCTTGTCTGGACTATAACCATTTTCAAACACTGGCTTCACAAATGGGATTTGTGAGGGACATACATGCATTACTTATTTACATCTAGCACATATATGCTTACATGACATGCATTGTTTTAGCATTAGTAGGGTACTAAGTGCTTACATGATTGATATACGTGTATATAAATGATATTACGTATATTACTATAAGACTTTTATAATTAAAGCTTACAGACATATCATACCGATCTTTCCTATAAGTAATACTTATATAGGTTATTTTGCTTTTTGCAGTAATCATGTCTTCTGCGACATCTGCGGTTACCTACACTTCCGTTTACACCGACTCTGAGCCCGGCAGAGCCTTCTGGGGAGCCGATGATGAGGAGATATCTGAGGGAGGCATCCCACGGGTCATCGTATTAGGATTAACGTACTCACGATTACAGGCTCAGTAGCCCCCCTTCCCGGATTAATTACAGGCCAGAGGACTCCACAGACGACCGCCAGATCCTCAGGGGCGTGAGAGAGCGTAAGCCTATGTTCGTACAGGCACATGATCCTGACTACGTGTCAGAGCCTATATACCCTGAGTATATACCATTGGAGGATGAGCATGAGTTTCCAGCTAAGGAGCAGCCATTACCTCCTGTTGATTCACCTACTGCTGAGTCACCCGGATATGTTATTGAGTTGGATCCTGGGGATGATCCAGAGGAGTACGAGGATGATGAGACAAAGGATGGTCCGGGTTTTGGACATCTATGGAGGGGAGAGTGTTGGAGATGATGTCGATGGCGATTCATCTTAGGGATGATGCCAATGATGAGGTTGAAGGAATGAGGAGGAGGCGAAGGAGGAGCACTTAGCTTCCGGGGGCCGGATTAAGCTTGTGTTGTACCTGTTGATGAGATGTTTTCCCACAGCAGGTAACAGAGCTGTTATACCACCACCCTCATGACCATACTATTGGGGCTTAGGATTACATTTCGTCCTAGGGTCTTCCATTATCCCTCCCACCAAAGGCAGAGGTTGAGAAACTTCTGGCCATGACGACTCCATCACCATCACCACCTATCTTACTATCACCACCCTCTGTAGGAGAACACCTTGCTAGGTGCACAGCCCCACCTGCACATTTGTCACCACTACCTATGCTATCACCTTTACTACCATCATCTGAGTGCCCAACCCAAATCCATACACTCAGGATAGCATCCACTCAGGCCCTTATTGATGCAGTTACTACCGCATTTCCATCACCTCCACTACCACCATCTCTATACATACCACCACCTGTTGATCGTAGGGATGATATTCCCGAGTCTGAGCAGCCTCCCCGCAAGAGGTTGTATTTGTCCACCCTAGGCTCGAGATACGAGGTCAGGGAGAGTTCTACTGCTAGACCTACCATAGGTCAGTGGATTGATTATGGGTTTGTCAGCACGGTAGATGCTGAAGAAAGGCGACAGGGGATTATAGATGTTGGGTACAGTATTAGGGATACTTAGGTAGATCCGGCAGAGGCAGTTCTTGAGATAGCACCTATGACCGTAGGAGAGGTCAATACTAGGGTCACAAAGCTTGCTGAGCTCCATGAGCATGATACACTAGGGACTTGTATGCTTTATAGAGGATGTCAGGTTAGGGTAGGTCTCGTATATCATAGCGAGTCGATATGGACTCGCAGCGGATCAATTTACTTATGGGGGATAGGATAACTCTCTAGGAGACAGTATGGATGGTGGAGGAGGAGGCATATGCTTCCCGAGAGGCTTGGGCTCACTCGATAGGATTGAGTCAGGCGATCATCAAGTGCTTCAGACCATCGTTGATTCATGTGTATGCTCACGAGACCCATCCTTCCAGGCACACCAGACCACAGCTACTAGCTGCAGAGTACTCTCATTCAGGACCAGCATCAGGTACATGAAAACTTGCTTTACAGATGCAGCAGGATGAGTTAGCAGCACTTTCAGGAGGTGACTGACCGTAGACGTCTGGCACAGCATTGGTAGAGACTCTCCGTGTCATTAGAGACATTGAGGCGAGCGTATGAGCGACATTGCTGCCGAGTTTAGTTGTAGCACTACGTAGGGCAACAGAAGAGAGCTAGACAGCCAGGACAGGAGGCTTAAGATTCCAATATCACCAGGATGATTCTGGGATGCTGAAGTACATCTAGTGATTTATGTTATTTGATCGTGCTAGGTAATTGTATAGGCATGTTAAGTATTAGGGGTTTTCCTCGCTAACATAGCCTTAGATCTTTTGTATTGTATTATGTGTACTCAGACAACTATTTCATGTAAAATTTTTAAAGTTATGAATGAAATGGATGTGTTATGTTGTACTATATACCTCTCTTGTGTTAATATCTCATCTATACATTATTATATTTTGTCATATAACTCATGTTTTGTATTTTGTTGTGAATCTAGACAATTCATGGCACCTCCGACCAGAGAGACTGAATTCCATGTTAACAACACCAACCCAACAACATGACTCCAGAATCTATCAAGCAATGATTGACCAAGCTCTTTTGCGTAAAACTCACCAATGTGATGGAAGCCACAGTTCGCACGAGGATAACCGAAGAAAGTGCAAACTGCGCGCCCTTGTTTTTACGTGACTTTCATGAAGTGTCAACCTTTGAACTTCAAAGGGGACTGACAGACTATGGTTGGTTTAACTTGGGGGATGAGTATGATGGATGTCAATTTTCAATATCAGTGTTGTGCTTATTGAGAATAAGTAAAGTTTGCCACCTGGCACTCTATTAGTGTTGGCTTTGACTTGGTGGATATGGTCAGAATAAGAACCTTAGGTCTGAGGCTATATGCAATGACTGGAACTACTCAAAGAATAAGTATGCACGGACAAGTATTCTTCAGCAGGGTGAAATCAGGAAGGAAATTAGAAATCGAGTTGTGGAACCTAAAAGGTCAAAGGGGACAATGTGTTCTAGATACATGAATGTTTCCAAGAGCTTAACCCCTGTTGTACAAATTGTTGAAACGAAACCGTGAAGGTTGGACAACGTACAATCAGTGACTTCCTGACAACATTTATAGGAACGTCAAGTCTTGCCTGGACTAAGAGTTGCTGAGGGGACTATTGATGTGGCCAACGACTTGATGGATCAGAAAACTCCGCACCCCTATACAGATAAGGCAATTGGACAACAAAAGAAGGCTGATGATTCATCCAGAACAACGATTGGTCACAGCAACAAACCCTTCAAGAGGCAGAATGTCGCTAAGGTCTACAATATGGGGACAGGAGAAAGGAATCCTTATGGGGGATCTTTGCCCAAGTGCACCAAGTGCCATCTTCACCATAATGGCCCATGCACCCAGAAATGCTACAAGTGCAACAAAGTAGGGCATTTTGCTCGCGATTGCAGGAGTACTGGTAATACAAATGTTGCTAATAATCAGAAGGGTAATGGGGCAGCTCCCAAGGGAAATGGTTGTTTTCAGTGTGGAGCACCAGGGCATTTCAAGAGAGATTGTCCTAAGTTGAAGAATAGGGATGGAGGAAATAGGAATGCACAAGGCCTGGTTATGCAGTTTGGAATGCGAAAAGAGAGGAAATGCATCGGGAAACCCTGTTCAAATGTCGTCACGGGTTCACGTTCCTCTTAAAATAATCACTATGCATCTTCTTATTTGAAATGGTGCCGATGAGTAAGCTTTATATCCAACTGCATTAGTTTCTTGATTAATTCGTCCCAACTCCATTAGAAAAATTGTTATGATGTCGAATTAGTAATGGTTAAATTGGTCAGATTAGACACTATTATTAACGACGGTTGCTACTTAAATTTTCTTAGAACCATCCATTCAACATAGATCTAATTGCATGTAGAACCTGGGTAGTTTTCGATGTCAATTATGGAATGAACTGGTTAGAAGGATGTCATTGCCGTGATCGTGTGCGATGAGAAAACATTGTTCAAGTTCCTTATGGGATGAAACTTGACTTTTTGTTGGCTACACGAAGTGCAACGGAGAGAATCCCGGTTTGACAGTTATTGCATGTTCAAAAGCTCTCAAGGAGTACATGGCAAAAGGATGCCAGGTCTTTTTGGCGCAGATATCCGTCAAGAAAGAGGAGGACAAGTCGGAAGGAAAAAAAAATAAAGGACGTGCCAATCGTCCAAGATTTTCCTGAAGTATTTCTCGAGGACTTGCCAGCTCTTCCTCTGGCTCGACCAGTGGAATTCCAAATCGACTTAATTCCAGAGACGCGCCAGTAGTCTCGAGCACGTATATCGATTGGCTCCATCCGAAATGAAAGAATTATCGGAACAATTACAAGAGCTTTCCTAAAAAGGATTCATAAGGCCTAGTTCCTCACCTTGGGGAGCCCGGTATTGTTTGTCAAAAAGAAGGATGGGTCCTTCAGGATCTGCATCGACTACCGTGAGTTAAATAAGCTGACAGTGAAAAATTGATATCCACTTCCGAGGATTGATGATTTATTTGATCAACTCCAGGGATCCAGTATTTATTCTAAGATAGATCTGAGATCAGGATATATCCAGCTTAGAGTACGAGATCAAGACATTCCAAAGACAGCATTCTGAACTCGATATGGCCATTACGAGTTCCAGGTTATGCCATTCGGACTAACAAACGCACCTACGGTATTCATGGACCTCATGAACCGAGTATGCAAGCCTTACTTGGATAAGTTCGTAATTGTCTTCATCGTTGACATACTTATTTATTCAAAGGACGAGAAAGAGAATGAAGAACATCTTAAGGCCATTTTAGAATTGCTTAAGAAAGAGAAGTTGTATGCCAAATTTTCAAAATGTGAATTTTAGATTCCGAAGGTACAATTTCTCGGACACGTCATTGATAGCAGAGGCATACATGTGGATCCAGCCAAGATAGAATCTATCAAAGATTGGGCATCTCCTAAGACACCAACGGAGATCCGCCAATTTTTAGGTCTTGCTGGTTACTATCGAAGGTTCATCGAAGGATTTTCGAAGATTGCTAAGTCAATGACGAAACTTACTCAGAATGAATCCTAGTTCGGACTGGGGGTTGAAACGGAATGAAGAGAACGCTTTTCAGTTAATAAAGCAAAAGTTGTGCAGTGCACCAATTCTGGCTTTACCTAAAGGGAGCGAAGACTTTGTGGTCTACTGTGATGCGTCACACAAGGGTTTAGGTGTTGTATTAATGCAGAGAGAGAAGGTGATTGCCTATGCTTTAGACAACTAAAAGTTCACGAGGAAGAACTTACACACTCATGATTTAGAACTTGGGGTCGGTAGTTGTTTGCCCTAAAGATATGGTGACACTATCTATATGGAACCTGATGCTCCATGTTCACCGGACCATAAAAGCTACAACATATATTCATCGGACCAGGAAGGAGCTTAACATGAGGAAACGTTGGCTAGAGTTGTTAAGTGATTACGATTGCGACATTCGTTTACACCGAGGAAGGCAAAACATAGTGGCCGAATGCGTTTTAGCCCTAAGGACGGATTGTCTGTGCCTTTGCGGTGTTCGGCTTAGTTATGACAATTGGCTTGGATCTTCCCAAACGAATATTAGAAGCTCAGATCGCAGCCCAGAAACTAGAGAATCTCGTAAATGAAGACGTAGGCGGTATAATCAGAAGGGATATACCCAAGGAAAGATTAGAACCACGTACCGATGGAACCTTATGTTTACACGGCAGGAGTTGGTTGCCTTGCTATGGAGATTTAAGATCCATGATTATGCATGAATCTCACAAGTCAAAATACTCTATCCATCTCGGTTCGGAAAAGATGTATCAAGACATGAAAAAGCTATATTGGTGGCCCAATATGAAGGCCCAGTTGACTTATGACAAGAAGAAGACAGAGAGGGAGGACATCGACACGTATGTTAGCAAAATGTTGATGTATGCGAGGGTAATTGGTCACGAACACCACAAGGCCTCAGGTCTGTTAGTTTATAATACAGCAATACCCAAATGGAAGTAGGTTAATATCACAATGGTTGTTATAACCAAACTTACTATAAGTCGTCACACGGTTTCGTCTCCCCATTTGGGGGATTTGTGGATCGACTTACCAAATCTACTCATTTCTTGCCAATAAGGGAAAATGATCCATTAGAAAAATTGGCAAGGTTGTACTTGAACAGAATAGTGGCAAGACACGGGATACATGCCTCAATTATCTGTGATCGTGATGAAAGATTTACTTCAAATTTTTGGAGATCATTTCAGAAAGCTTTAGGTACAGATATTAGTATGAGCATTGCGTATCATCCAAAAACTGACGGCTAGAGTGAGAGGACTATTCAAACTCTCGAGGACATGCTACGTGCTTGCGTGATCGATTTTGGCAAAGGATGGGTTAAACATTTGCCATTGGCTGAGTTTTCATAAAACAACAGTAATCACGCTAGCATAAAGGCCGCACCTTATGAGGCAATGTATGGTCGAAAATGTCGATCACCGGTGTGGTGGAGAAGCCCAACTGACTGGTCTGGAATTGATCCAAGAAATAACAGAAAAGATCGTCCTGATCAAGCAGAGGATGCAAGCTGCTCAGGATCAACAAAAGAGCTACGCCGATCGGAAACGAAAGCCGATGGAGTTTGTGTGGTTTGGAGACAGAGTTATGCTCAAGGTCTCGCCTTAGAAAGGGGTTGTGCGATTCGGTAAGCGGGGTAAGCTGAATCCAAGATACGTCGAACCTTTCAAGGTGTTAGCAAAAGTTGGGAAAGTTGCCTATAAGCTGGAACTTCCTAAGAGTGTTATGGTTTTGGTTCATAGTGTTGCTTCAGGTACGTCGTTGGTTTTTCGTTGAGCAAAGTTCACCATACTTTCCATGTGTCTAATCTAAAGAAATGTTACGCTAACGAACCTCTAGTCATGTCGTTAGAAGGAATTCATGTTGACGACAAGCTCCAGTTTATGGAGGAAAGAGCCGTTGAAATATACAGAAACAGGAAGGATCAATCGATTGATGCGAAGCCGGATTGGGTGGTGATACCATTGGTTTAAGGTTTCGCTGGAACTCTCAGAATAGGTCCTGGGTTCACCCTTTACCTGGGAACATGAGGATTCGTTCTAGAAGAATACCACAGCTTTTCATCAAAACTGGGCTTCGTCATCCACTACAAGGTCTTAAGCTTTGAGGACAAAGCTCTTTTAACGGGTGGAGACTGTAACATTTCTCAATTTCAGGTCATTTTACGACTCCTAGTAATTGTCACTATTTATTTTGGTCCTATTCGCGTTTACTTTTAAATTAACTTTTAAGACAAATCGTGTAGACTAGAAATAATCATATAATGTAAACGGTCGCCAAATTAATTAAGGTAGGTTTCATCAACCAAGTAATATATAATTATTAAGAAGATAATTATTAACTTTGCGTAATTTATTTTTATTGGTCACGTAAAAAGTTTATGTTTCGCGATAAAATACATTTGGACACACCCCAGAAATACCTAGGCTTAAACCAATACCCACATATAAACCTTAACACAAAAATTAAATCAAAACTTGTGTTACTAAGCCACTATGGCCGGACATGGGTATATAAAACCCATAAACCATTTAAACCATGTGCTAAATCAACTAGAAAAGATCCTAATACCTTCCTAAGTACATGTACAATCCATGGGTAATTAAAGCATGTACTAAATGTCTCCACTTAGCCTAACTACCTCATGGTTTAATAACCTGTGAGCCCTTTTTCTTTTCTTGATGTCGCTGGCAAACCATAACACAAATAACACATCATGAGATCTTCAAAAAAAAAAAAAAAAAAAAAAAAAAAATGCCTAGTAAATCTTGTACTTATATCATGTAATTAAGATGTGTACTAGGTAGATTATCAAAACTATGTCCAAGGAACTAGAAAACACAAAACCACTAGGGCTTGGATCGGTTTTAGTTTGGTTTGTGGGACTAGAAAAGCTAACTAGGCACTTGTCTATAAATACACACTCACACTTGACATTTTACACTCTTACAACTCACACTCACTCAAACAATAAACATATATACTCCTTTTCTCTTATTCGGGTCTCAAACCGCAACTAAATACCTCCCTTGATTTCATACGAACCCACAAACATTAATAGTTATCTTACAAGTTTTATTAAAAGAAGTTTAATGAGCTGGGGGGTTATTGTTGGGTATTTACAAATCTTTGAAGCTAGGGTTTGGTTATTGATCGTATTTTATACGCGTGGGTTGCCACATTGCTCGCATACACTCAAACCAAAGCATTAGGACCTTTGTAAGTCGCGGTTTAACCCTATTTCCTTAAGTATTATATCTGTTTTCCTTTGTTAGCTAGTCAATATGACTCGTATATGTTTATATATTGTGATAGTAAGAATTCACACGTATTAACTTAAAAAACGGGGTTTTAAATAAATTTTAAAAGTGCGAAATGTACATGTTATACGCAATGATATGGCGTATAACGACTTGTGTGGTGTAAGAATGCGATAAAACACGTAACATGTGGGATCTTTAGCAAGCAAAGGCTTTAAAACTTTTGTTTATATAAAAAGTTTAGACCTCAATGTATACTTATACCTTAGCCACGATTTTAATTTAAAAACTACACGGTAAAACTTTCATTTATGAACTATACTCGATGGCTTGGAATACGAACGCGACATTTGTGAACACTTGCATGTAAGATACGACGTGTATATGAGCTAAATACATGACATTTTGCCACTAGGGCCTTTCGAATAATCATGTAATCCTAAAATACATATAAGAAGCTAGCCGAGCCCTTAATGGACCTTATGGTCATTAGCAAGGCCCAATATGGGCCCAACAATCCTAATAAGCTCAAAACAGCTTAATTATAAGCTCTACAAGCTTATTTAGAATCCTACAAACTTATTTCAACCAATATAAACCCTTTATACCTTTTAAAAACCAAACAGACCTAAAACAGGCTTAACGGCCCATTACCGTGAACCACCGAGAGCCATAAGCCACAAATAAGCATTGGTAGCTTATTTGTGAGCTTAAACAGCTTTTGAAGCTTATACTAACCCTAGACAAGCTAAAGGACCCAAATAGATAAAGCCCAAAGGCGTACAACACTTAACGGGCTTACAATGGGCCTAAAAGCCCATTACCGATGCTTAACGGCTTATTAAATAAGCCACACGGTAAAACAGCTTAAAATAGATCCAAATAAGCTTAATAAGTCTAGAAAGTGAGTTGTATAATATAAGGAGCCCATTTTGCAAACTTGCGGTTAAGGTTGTTGGGCCAATGAGTCTAATAAGCTCAAAATAAGCTAATCCGAGATTATTAATAAGCCAAATAGAATTATGTAGCTTAAATAAGCTTAACGAATGCCTTAGTGTTTTTTAAAACTTAATCGAACCTTTAAAACACTTATTGGACCTTAACGGGCCCAATAAGGTCCATTAAGCCAAAATAAGCTCTCTCGAGCTTATTTATAAGCTGGAACAGCTTATATGGCTTATTGGAGCTTAATAAAATCTAATGTTACTTTTTAGAACTTAATTGGACTTAAAATGCGATTTTTGTAAAGTTAAGGGACCAAAAGTGTAAATTACAAACTAGAGGGGCTAAAAATGTCAAAAATTAGATTCCTTATAGTTAGGGACTGTTTTTGTAACATTTGAAATGCTAGGGGCTGTTTAAAACATGTAAGGACCTAAAATGTAAATTGTGTAAAGTTGGAGGACTAAAAGTGAAGTTATGGAAACTTAAGGGTTTGAAATGAAAATAGTATATATATTTCATAAACCTAGGGACTGTTTTAGTAATTATACAAAAGTAGTAGTCTAAACGGCCAAGTTATAGCCAAATGAAACTTGAAATAGTTGCTGATGTGAATAGTAAAAAGGGTTTTCAGACACTTTCGAGATATTTTGAGCTTTTAAAACACTAGCGAAACATATAGTAACATATATATATTGATTAGTATCATTTAAAGACATGGTTAACATATTTTAGAAAAAGCGATAAAGTTACTAAATATAGTAAGTTTGGTAAAAACTTAGCGAATCGGACATAGAAGTTAAGCGATTAAGGCTAGTTAGTGCGTTTTGAAAATATGGAAACTTAACAAATATAGGGGACGGTATTAATGTTTTGAAACTAAAAACTTTCCTAAAATAGAAACTTTCTAAATATAGTAATTTTTGTTAAACGCCGAAACTTAACGAAAAACTATACGATTTTATTGTGTCATGATTTGATAATCAAACTAAAGAAAACACACATGGATGTCTTTTGGTGATGAACATATTGTGCAATTCTTGGCATGCTTTCCGTGTTTCTAAGACGCGTTATTATTCTAGGTCGCGACTAGATTTTAATATCATCTTTTACTTGCATGATTATCATTTGCTCATCTAGCTAAGGTGAGCTCATAGCCCCATGTTTTACTACTTTTACTTTACTATTTTGGGGTGAGAAACATTACTTGTTTTTAAACAATGGACACAGTTACTTTACGTTTCCTTTTCCTGATTACGTGTTGCCTAAGTAGCAATTAGACCACTAATGCCCGAATTATCATGAACCGTTAATTTATTAACCGACCGTACTGGTTAAGTAAGCGTGAGTGTTATAAATAGATCTATTGGGAGTAATTATCCCTATCCGGGTAAGTAGCGCTTACTAGGATTTCGTAGTCTCGAACAAAACGGAATATATACCGTGTTGGATTCTTTTAATAGTGTGTCTTGGTCGATACCTTTAGGGCGAGTAATTCTATTTGGCATATAATATGCTTCATTTAATTGAGCTTCGGTGTCCCACTGACTTAGAGCCCACAGTATATCAATTCTATTATGTGAAAGTGTATCTAGTTATAACAGTCACGTGCGCACTTTGAACTTGTGTCCACCTTTAATACTGAACTTAACTATGAATTCACTCAACTTTATGTTGACCGTTTTAGCATGTACTTCCCCAGGTGCCTTAGTCTAGTGGATTGTCTTTTGCTTGCTATAAAGTGGTGTTGCCTTGCATTGGACCGATTTTCAAGAATTGCTATTATCTATGATTAACATCGTTGTCTATTTCTAAAACTTTTAATCGCTTCCGCATATTATCTTTAAACCTATGTAAAACTTTATCTATTTTAATTAATGCAACGATGTTGGATTTTCAAACGTACCCATAGAGGTCGTTCTTTGTATCTTGTGTGATGTTTATTATGACGTCACGCCCCCGGGCACGCGTATTCCGTCCAGGCCCCATTTGGGGGTGTGACAGCAATTATGGAGAAAAGGAAAGCATGAGAATTATTTCTTTTTTCCCTTAGCCTATTTGTTTCCTAATCTCCAAGAGGAGGTGGAATTACCTAACTTGCAAGCCAAGTTATGTAGGCTATATAAGAAGGTCTAAGGATTATTATTTGTCATAACTTAAAAAAATAATCTCTAAAATTCTCTTCATCTCTCCCTATTGCTCGATCGGTCAAACCAAACCCCAAGGGTTTCGATTTGTGTTTGTTCAACCGAAACCAACAACACACAAGGGTTTTTCGTGTTGATTGATTCAAGAGTCGAAGACGTTTGGTGGCTTTATCACTACTAGTACTAGCATACTTAATTGTTTGCTAAGAACGTATTGTGTGTGTTGAAGTAGAAAGATCTTACTTTAGATCTTGAGTGGTTTTAGCATGGTTTCATTTATTATACACATGCGTATATTCAAGAACGATGTCGTTTATTGTTAAAAGGTACACGCTTCTTGATCCCTTTGTTAATTGCATATTCTATATGTGTTTATATATTCCGTTGCGTACTCGTGAGTTTAATGGTTAAATAGATGTAAAAACTCAACAGTGGCATCACGAGCCATCGTGTAGAATTTGTAGTTACAAGTAATAAAATTTGACAAAATTAGGGTTCTTGATTACTTTTTAAGCCTTTCTTTATGTATAAGTTTCAATCTTTATTGGTTAAAAAATTAATTAGACGAATTCTAGGTTGTATAAAATTTTATGGATAAAACTTGATGTGTTTAGTTGTTAATTGATCGGTTTTATGTTTAAAATTAATTGTTAATTCAGCATCCATGATAAATACATGCAATTTTTCATGGAGATATATGTGATATAAATCTAGTTAATTGTTAAAGGTTTTATGCAAATATGATGATCAAGAATTAAAACATAAACATTAAATTTAATTTGGTAAGATCTACGACTTTAAAAGCTAGGAAAGATCTTAGCTATGTCTTAATGGGGCCTAAAAGTTGTTTAAATTTTATGTGCTATGTGGTATATATATTTGTATATGGCTTACGCAATCAATTATGTCGATGGATGTGGCCAGAGTCATTAGACGAAGGAGTCTTGTATGAATATATACATGTTTTAATTATTAGATAATTTGGATCATAATTGATATTTGCATGACTTAATTGTTAAATGTTGTTTTTGAATAACTGTTATGTGTATTAGTTTTATGTTTATATTGTTTTATATTAAGTTTGGACTTGCGAGAAAATAAAAGGGTTTTTCGAAAAATAAATATAAACATGACTAATAAATA
>BQNB010042315.1:5334-42238 GCA_026074375.1 Tanacetum coccineum | reverse complement strand
AAAGTGTTGTTTTAGGTTTGTCGGCTAAATATAAATGTAAAACTTGATAATCAAATAATTGACCCTACACGATAGCACATAAATTATCTTTTATTTTTTGGTATTGATATTTATACTAATTATATAATAATACACCATATTAAACTAAATAATATATAAAAAAGATATGCTTGTCAAGTGAGGTGAAAAGATCATTAAGTGTGAAGAAAAGAGTTACTAAAGAATTCGTACCGTTAAAAAAATTTGTTTTCTCACAACGTTGGTTTATTTTGAAAACAACCCTTTATGGTACAAATTACTCGATTTAATGTTGACGAATTAATACCCTTAAAAACATTATTTTCTCACAACATTGGTTTATTTTGAAAACAATATCTTATATAAAGTATTAATTACTAGATTTGATGTGTAACACCCCCAAAATGGGTCGCAGCGGAATAAGGATCCGGGGCATGATACTTCAAGATCAACAGCACAAGATATATATAAGAACGACACAAAAGTCGTTTAAACTGATACATTGGATTTAAATAAAAGACATGTTACAAAAGCTTGAAGTTAACTTGTCCTTATTTAATATTTAACAAAAGACGACATTGATTTCCCAAAACATGATGCTCCATAAGTCTTTAACCAGTGCAATCCAAAACACAATCCAATGCATCCTTGCATCTCTTGCCAAATGACCTCCTGAAAACATTGCTTAAAACGCAACAAAATTGTGGTGAATTTCATAGGTTTATGTATTTAAATTATGCAGGACCGCAAGATTTTTCCGTGATGTTACAACAGATGCCAACAATCACAAAACCAAGATATTGTTGCATCTAAGCTTCATGACAACCAGCAAGCTCAACCTACGAATTGCTAGTTAAAAGCATTTATTAAGCCCGTACCGAGTGTGTAACCCCAACATCCAAGTCCGACATGGTCAACGTACATTCCTAGTGATAGCTAATCACCAAAACGGGGAGTTAATCCCAAAAAGATCTATTTATATAATATCCGAGCAGGCTCACATAATGTAATTCACAACTAACCAAGAGCAATTAACGCCGTTCATGAATAATGGCTCAGGAGGGTTTATCGCAACTAAGGCAAACACATAATCATATATTACTTTCACACTTGCATCAATTTATAAAACAAGCAAGTTTCACCCCAAATAATAAACACATCAGGAAAACAGTAAAGTGTGGGGGGTGGGGGCATGAACTCACCTTGCACGTATACAATAGCTATAAATATCACAGTAAAACCGTCACCAAGACATAAAATGCAACCTATTTAAAATAAGGCCGTATTAAGTACACAGTACTTTAATTAACAAACATTTGACATCACATCTTATAGTTGTTCCATCGAACTATCGTTCCGTAGCTATCATAAAAACAAAGAGGTCTATGACTGGCGTGTACGAGAGTTTAGGACACCTTAAAAATCGTAAATCCAACAAATCGTCGATACGCCATCCGAAGAGGCCTCATTATGAAACTCCCTAGTATTATAGCACTTTGATAACCACTCAATATTCTATATAGCATAATCACCGACTAATCGTTTTAGTAAAATTATATTTATAAAGTGAAAACGTTTATAAATATACTTTTCGTAAAATGCCCTAGTTTGGTCCGTGTTTAAGCCGTTGCTCCTAGCAGTTTCTTACGTCCACGAGTCTTTCGAGTAAGCACGAGCGATCAAAATATTACATTTTCAAGTTTTTAAGATTCTGCGATGAATAGTAAAATTACTGTTCATGACAGCTAATTAGTCGTTTTAGGCTTTAATTAGCGTAAACTTGTAATCGTAATAACTTATTCGTTTTAATCCCGATTTTAGTGATTCTTTCGAGTACGTTTTTGTTATTAAAAGAGGGTATTATAATTTATAAAGATAAATTCACTGTGTATAGGAATAGTGATTTTTACTGTTCATAGTTTTTATAAAATTACTTTTATAAACTATTAATTATCGAAAATGTCGTAATTTAACTCGTTATAGTTACGTTTTGAAGCGATTCTTGCTTGAACGATCCCGTAATCAAAAGTTATATCATATTTTAGATGTTTTAAAACATCCAAAGATTTCTGAATATGAATACAGTAACTTTTTATAAAAATAGTTTTTATAAAAGTACTTATAGGTCCGTAAACTTGTTTTTAAACGTATCTTTTTTGTTATAGATCGGTTTTTTTTCGAGTTTTCTTACATTAATGGAATCGTCATGAGGCGTATTAAAACTCTATAATTATCAAAAAGTTACTGCCTAAGAATCGAATTAAAACAGCCCCTAAGTACATTTAGAGTTGTATAACTTTATAAAAACATGTTTTTATGTATTATTTACTAGTAGTTTACTGAGACTAAACTCTTAAAACATACATTGACACTTTGGTTACTTATAATAAGGTTCACATAACAACCTAGTCCCTTTGTAAATTCATACTGTAACAAGTTTAACCCATTACTTTTCCATTATTTCATAATGTGAAGTCTTAAGAAAACAATTATAAAACCTTAATTTAACCTAAACATGTTTATACTTAATCATAAGTTAACATACTTTATTTTTACTTTTCCATGATAAAGGACCATAAGACATAAGAATAAGTGTATAACTTGATAACTAAATAAAAACTCATTTTTACCTATTCAACAATTCATTATTGGTGATTATGGCTATATTCACTAGACAGGTAATACATAAAATCATAAGATAAAAGTACAAAGGATTTAAGAAAACCTTAGTAATGGCATGTAAGTACACGGATGAGACATATAAGTTCTAAACCCTGTATAGATTCAAAATCAAGCTTTCATCTTATAACCTAGATTAGGTTTCAAACCCTAATCTTTCTTTTCTTATTTTCTCTTACTTGAAAATGATGAACCAATGATTCCCAACACCTTAGAATACCTTAAGTATGTTGTGTATAGGGTTGCATATACTTAGAAAATCAAAGTGTGAATTTTGTTTGGGGGCTATATGTTGCCGTGAGTTTTGAGGAGTAAAAGAGAGAAAGAAAATGAAATCTTGTGTTAAGTATAAAGAGTATGCAACTTACTCATGCATGCAAGCCTATTTATAGTATAAATATCTTGCTAACTTAACCATGGTTACTTTCTAACCCTAGGTTAAGTTAACATGACAAGTTGGTAAAAGGTGTAAGAGTTTTGTCTTTTAAATATCTAGATATTATTCAAAGATGATGACTCTTGGTCCAATCCTTAGGATTTCGGCATATATATGTATATAAGATGTAATATTTGATTATTTTGAGTATTGGGTATAATCGTGGGTATTTGTTTAGGCGTAGTTAGGTTTTTGAACTTCCGGGTATGCCTAAACGTATTTTATTATGAAACGTAAGCATTTTTACTTACCGATAAAATAAGGTGAACAAGTTATTAATTATCCTCATAATAATCATATAACACTACTTGATAGCGAACATTTAAATCTTTAATGCCCGTTTACATTGTATGATTCAATTTCCATTTACGCGATTTAACTTAATCGTTATACGGTTTAAGAGTAAACGCGTAAAACCCTAAAAATAAATTATGAATTTCATAATGTCATACAATGACCTAAAATACGAGGTGTTATAGTCTCCCCCCGTTAGCTGAGCCTTGTCCTCAAGGCTTAAGACGCAGCACTTGACGACGGCCCGGTCTTTGCGAACAAATGTGGGTATTTCTTCTGGAATTGATCTTCGCGTTCCCATGTAAACTCTGGACCTCTCTTGGAGTTCCATCGAACCTTGACTAATGGGATACGGCTTCGCTTTAATCGTTTGACCTCACGATCTGTGATCTCTATCGGTTTTCTCCGACAAACTGAAGCTGTCAACAAAATGATCCACCAACGGAACGGCTAAGGGTTCGTCGGCATGACACTTCTTTAAGTTGGACACGTGAAATGTATTATGAACTCTGCTCAGCTCCTCAGGAAGCTCGAGCTTGTATGCAACGTCTCCAACCCTTTTTATTACCTTGAAAGGTCCAACAAACCTGGGATTTAATTTCCCTCGTTTGCCAAAACGTACTACCCCTTTCCAAGGCGAAACCTTGAGCATCACTTTATCTCCAACCTCAAACTCCATCGGCTTACGCTTCAAATCAGCGTAGCTCTTTTGCCTATCACGAGCGGCTTGCATCCTTTGTTTAACTTGAATGATTTTCTCAGTCGTCTCTTGAACTATCTCTGGACCGGTGAGTTGAACTTCTCCAACCTCAGCCCAACAAACAGGCGAACGACATTTTCTACCGTAAAGTGCCTCAAAGGGTGCAGCCTTAATGCTAGCATGGGGGGGGGGGGGGGGGGGGGGGGTGATAACTGTTATAGTATGAAAAACTCGACCAATGGGCAAATTTTTTAACCACCATTTCCAAAGTCGATCACACAAGCTCTAACTAACTTCGAAGAGTTTGAATGGTTCTCTCGCTTTGTCCGTCAGTTTGCGGATGATATGCCGTACTCATATCTAAACTTGTACCCAAAGCCTTCTGAAGTGACCTCCAGAAATTCGATGCAAACCTAGGGTCACGATCACAAATAATCGAGACCGGTATTCCATGCCTTGTTACTACTTCCTTCAGGTACAATCTTGCTAGCTTCTCCAGAGGGTCAGTTTCTTTCATGGGTATAAAGATTGCTGATTTGTAAGAGACGTCAACAATTACCCAAATGGTGTCATACCCTTGTGATGACTTAGGAAGCTTTGTGACAAAATCCATCGTGATATTGTCCCACTTCCATTGAGGTATCTCGGGTTGTACCAACAAACCCGATTGTCTCTGATGTTCAGCCTTGACCTTAGCACAGGTCAAGCACTTGCTAACATAGGTGGCGATATCAGCTTTCATATTGGGCCACCAATATAGCTTCTTTACGTCTTGGTACATTTTCTCGGAACCTGGATGGATAGAATACTTCGATTTGTGGGACTCGTGCATGATCACAGTCCGCAAATCGCCATAACAAGGTAACCAACTCCTGCCATTGAGGCATAGGGTTCCATCCGTACGAGGTTTTTTCCAAATTTTCGCGATCTAATTGCCTCTGGAATATTTGCAATTTCAATCAGCATACCTCCAACATCCTCATTCTTGATGTTCTCTGGTTTCTGTGCTTCAGTCTGAGCATATCAATATTTGCTTAGGAAGATACCAAGGCCAATAGTCATGACTAAAGCTCGAACTCTTAACGGTGGTTCCCGTTCTTTCCTGCTCAAAGCATCAGCAACGACATTTGCCTTCCCTGGGTGATAACGAATATCGCAATCGTAATCACTAAGCAACTCTAACCATCGGCGTTGTCTCATGTTCAATTCCTTCTGATTAAGAATATGCTGTAAACTCTTATGATCAGTGAACACCGTACACTTGGTACCATACAGATAGTGCCTCTAAATTTTTAGAGCGAACACTACTGCTCCAAGTTCCAGATCATGAGTAGTATAGTTTTTCTCATGGATCTTTAACTGGCGTGATGCATAAGAAATCACCTTTTCCCTTTGCATCAACACAGCGCCCAAACCCTACTCGAATGCATACGCAGTATACGATGAAATCTCACTTCCTACGGTTAAAGCCATAAAAAAAAAAAAAAAAAAAACAAAAAAAAAAAAAAAAAAAAACAAAATAAAAAAAAAAAAAAAAAAAAAAAAAAAAAAAAAAAAAAAAAAAAAAAATAAAAAAAAAAACAAAAAAAAAAAAAAAAAAAAAAAAAAAAAGAAAAAAAAAAAAAAAAAAAAAAAAAAAAAAAAAAAAAAAAAAAAAAAAAAAAAAAAAAAAAAAAAAAAAAAAATTAAAAAAAAAAAAAAATAAAAAAATAAAAACAAAAATTAACAATAAAAAAAAAAAAAAAAAAAAAAAAAAAAAAAATAAAAAAAAAAAAAAAAAAATTAAAAAAAAAAAAAAAAAAAAAAAGAATTGGTGCACTACACAACATCTCTCAATAACTGGAACGCTGCTTCATGTTTGTCACCCCACTCAAACTTGACCTTCTTTTGAGTTGAGCTTGGTCATTTTGTTTTGGCGATCTTGAAAACCTACAATGAATCGCCGATAATACCCAGCGCAGACCTAAAAACTGAGAATCTCCGTGGTGTCATAGGAGAGGCCCAATCTTTACCGGATTCGATCTTGGCTGGGATCCACATGATGCCTTTATTATCAATCACGTACCGAGGAACTAGTACTTTGGGAATCCAAAAATCAGCATTTGGAAAATTTTGCATACAACTCCTCTTCTTCACAACTCCAATATTAATCTTCAGATGCTAGCTTCGTGCTCTTGATTGTTCTTGAATAGAATCAAAATATAGCTCGAGCATAAAGACAATTACGAATTGACCAGATAAGGTTTGCACACTCGGTTCATGAGGTCCATAAACACAGCAGGTGCGTTGGTTAAACCAAACGGCATGACTTGGAATTCGTAATGTCCATATCGAGTTCTGAAGGCAGTCTTTCGAGACGTACATCTCTCGGGTACCCCTCAATGGGTGATAACCTGTCTATAGGCCGAATCTTTGAGTAAACACTCGACCCTTGAAGTTGGTCAAATAAGTCATCAATTCTTGGTAGCGGATAACGGTTCTTCACCGTTAGTTTGGGTTAGTTCCAGAGATAGCGAGCTATGCACATCCGTAACGATCCATCTTTCTTCTTGACGAATAGAACTGGAGCTCCCCATGGTGACGAACTAGGTCTTATAAAGCCTTTGTCGGAAAGCTCTTGTAGTTGATCCGCCAATTCTTTCATTTCATGTATGGGGCCAATCGATAAAAGACCGTGCCCTCGCTACAGGTGGCAGCACCAGGTACTAGATCGATGTGAAATTCCACTTGTCTGGTATGTGGAAGACCTGGCAAGTCCTCGGGAAATACTTCGGGAAAATTTTTGACGATCGGTACATCTTGCAGTTGCTTCTTTCTCGACTGACTCCAGTCCCTCCTGACGGTAATATGTTGCCAAAAACGAGGTGACATCCTTGACAGCAGATACCTTCTGGCCTTGGTGCCACGAAGATGATTCTTTAATCGAGTCCCGCATTTATTTCTACTTCCGTCTCCATGAAAAATTAAGATTTCGCTCCCGAAGGGAATACGAACGATTTTCATAGCACAGTCAATAACGGCTTGGTATTTCGTCAACCAGTCCATGCCAATTATGACTCATAAGTACCCATTTCAACAGCATTAAGGTCGACTGAACGATGGTTCAAAATAAACGTGCAACACCCATAATACCGTATTTACCCATATTACTCTAGCCATCAGCTAATTCAACGTTAATAACCATGATCTAATGTAGTGGCGGCTATATTAATCAAAGTTACTAATTGCGAGTAGACACGAAACTTCCTAATTGCACTAGTATCAATAAAATGAAGCACAACGGTTGTTTTCGGAGAAACGTACCCTCAAACGTTGTTGTCCTGGGTTTTGCCTGCAACACCGCACTGCAAAGCACTGAGCTACACCGTTACCATTTCCCTGATTCTTGATCTTCCACTGGGTGCAGTTGCTCCTAGTAGTGGCCTGGAGCCGCCACACACAAAGCAACGATGGCATTGGAATTTGCCCTTGGCTCTTGGTTGTTGTTGTTAAGTTGCTTGAGTTGTTGTCGGTTGTTGTTGTTATGTTATTGTGGTTTGTTGTGGTTTTGCAGTCGCGCGGCCGGCCCTACACAGTCCATCGGCCATTGTGCCAGCGCTCTGCAGTTAAGTGCATGGTGGTGTACAAGGACCATTATGGTTGAAGTTACACTTGGGACATCGAGGTTTAGCCCCCTCATACGGTCTCCTATCACCGTTCCTGGCAGCATAGGCCCTGCCTGAGTTCTGCCTTTTGTTTGGTTTTGTTGGTTTGTTATATCGAGGAGGCGTCCTCAAACTCCTCTTGTTTACCGCTGTTTCTCAGCCTAGAAAAAAAAGTGTTAATCCTCACTATCCCATCAATTCAGTTGCCACCATCAATAGCCTCCTCATGGTCTTTGGCTTCGATGCCACAACACTGAAATAAATCGAGTCGGGCATCCCACCGACATGATCTTTCAATTTGCCATCTCTTCAGGGAACGATCCGTCCTCGCAATGCTAGCTCCTGAATCATTGGTTGTAGGCTACCACATCCTGGTGGCCTTGTATTTTAGGTTTCCACAAATCTACCTCAATCTCTTGATTTCATTTCTCGCGCACATATTTTCTAGTTGTCATCTTCTTCATTCAAGTCAGACCACGTCATTGAATAGCCACCTCATTAGTCCACTGTTTCTAAGCATGTGATTTCCGCACCATGTTAGATGCATTTCCATAAGAGTACAAGTGCAACTTCACTTGATTTTCCACAGTGCATTACTTTATGCGAAACACGGTACTCCTATCCTCCTCAACCACAGGGCTCAAGCTGACCACTCCTTCAGTACCATGAAGCGAATAAGGGTTGCGACATTTCATGCAGTCTTGATAGGATGCACTCCCGAATGGTGCGTTCATATCCTTCAACACAGTTCCCGAGGTATGTGCTATCATCCGCCATTTCGGGTCGTGACACGTGCTGCCGCGCGCTACAGACAGTGGACACCCTCGTTCAGATCATGGCCTGCAGTTGGGCATTGTGTGACCGAAGTGTGGTAGTCAAGGGTCTGTGACCGGTGGGAGTAGTTGTCAGGTTCAACTGGTGGGGATCGCGGTGACTGCCTTGAGACTCGAGCAGTTTCATGTGGGCCATCCTCTTGGTGGTCCATTTCCTTAAATCACAAGAAACACATAACACAGTTAGATTTCAAAATCTTAACCCATAACCCGATGTATACTATAATGAATAAAACGAGATCACACCACATGTGAAATACACACCCTATTGAAATTAACACAACGACACTCATTCACAATAACTCGTTTCATATAAAACATAATCCAACCTTTTCATATATAAACTTGGTGAAAAAATACATGATTGGTTCTATAATATCAAACATCACCAACACTTAGGTTACAAGACAAAATAACCTAAAGCCATACTAGCAGACGATCTTACTCGTAATCCTTAGTAGGCTTGTACAAACGTAGCCGATATATGAAACTAAAGATCTCTTCGCTACAAATAGCTACTCAAACAACAAAAGAGCTATACAAGTCTGCTAGCTGGGAACACCTAAACCTAATCTTAACAACACTGTACAGTATCGAGCGCAGCATAACACGCATCTAAGAACTGCTACGGGGGGCCTCCTTTTATCTCGCTTGGTAGCCGTGGCTCTGCAGGATTCCTTAGCATAGTCCCTGCTGTCTCTGTAGCTCGAGTCATCTGAGCCTTGAGGCACTTCACAATCTTTAGGGTCCCCCCGCACACCCACACCAACCTGTGGGGGTGCTAACTGTCCTCTGCCTCCGATAAGTTCTGCTTTCACTCAGCTCCCTTAAATCACTGTCCAGTCTCCTCTGGTCTGCTGCCCTAGCGAACTCACAGATCTCAGACAGCTGAGCCCATGACCCGTAGTCCGTAGTGACATGCCCACAGAATGTAACCTTGTCGCATGTACCATCGACCGTAGCCCAAGCGACGCGATAATCTGGTCTCCTCCTCTCATCAAAAGGGAGTGCGTCTGTTGAAGGGCTAACACTGTCCAACCTTTGAACCTCGGGCTCTAAGTAGAGCTCGTCATACCGAGTGCATCAACTAGCTGAGACTATATATGATCTCATCCTCTTGTCAACATAGAAGACAACTCAAATCGACTCTCTGGTTGACCCCCTCTAGGGAGGCGTCCTCTATACTCCTGGATGGATCCAACAAGATCATCCCATGAATCCCAATACCAAAGCCAATACATCTCTCTATACATCTGCGTCCAGGAGCGGCCCATCTAACATATTAGTAATCGTAAGGTCGCCTCATCTGTGGTAGTCCCAAACGCGAGCATCACCAGCTGCCGAACTCTCCGCGACCTCGCATCTAGGACCAGGATTGTACGACACACCTTCTTATGAAGGCGGTAAACCACAATCCTCGGGTATCTCAGTCTCATAAACAAGGTAGATGCATCCACTTTGTCTAATCCCAGCAGCTCGGATCCCAAAGATCCCTCAACATATGTAGGTGCTTCAATGGTATGGTAGTTGGTATAGGTATTGGCGGAGGGGTAATATGCAGGAAGTGGTGATGTACGTCATTGGACAGAGCTAGACGAGTAGACATGGTGGATAGAGAGTAGGTAGGAGGGCCAATACTTCTCTCACAACTCATCCTCGTGAGGATGAACGTTGTCGCGTCCTGAGTCGGATGCGGAACATCTTAGCCGCGACGCGATAAAAGCAATGAATCACATGGTCCTGGTCCAGTCTATAATAAGCGCAACACAGCACAGCACGGCAAGATGCTAATGCATCATCATCATCATCTCGCTCTGTCCAGCAGGATTGAGGTCGATCTGCGGATCACTCCTCATGATCCTCCGCACGTCATCTCCTCTATGGTCCTCCTCAGGTCGGACTCCGTATATACCCTGTGACCTGACATTGAGTAGGTGAGTCCAGCAACAGCCCCCCCAAGCGGCGGCCAGGGAGTGGGCGGGGGCAGTGGCAGCTCCACAGACCGGGAATACCTCATAGTCCACCCGGTAAAAACACTCCGTAAAGCCAGGCTCTGAACAAAAGGTAATGCCAACTTAGGTTTTAGCGTGAATATAAGCATTGGTAAGTTATGTGGAGTTGGGATCATGCAAATTAATAACGTTTAAATCGTTGAAGGCGTGGTGCCTGCACTGGCTCTCAGGTGCCAGGTACCTGAACTCTGTCAATGGTGGAAACCACAAAAACAGGTACCTCGACTCCTTGTACCCCATTGAAAAAATCATCCTCAGATGCAATGTGAATGTAACAGCGCAGAGTGCTCAGAATCTGACAAAATAAGTCACTCATAAATCAAAATTTATGCTTATCTAATTATGATGAATATAAGCGACCATCCATCCTAATATACGTAATATATTATCAAACACGTATATCACATAAATGCATGTATTATAGCCAAACTGACTAACTGCCATAATTTCGTATATGAATACCCCGTAAAAACCCTTTTGTATGTATGCAATGTTTGAAAATGGTTATAGTCCAGCAAAAATATTTTGACCTGGTTCTCTATAACCTTGGCTCTTGATACCAATCTGTAACACCCCCAAAATGGGTCGCAGCGGAATAAGGATCCGGGGCATGTTACTTCAAGATCAACAGCACAACACAAATCATATAAAAGAACGACACAAAAGTCGTTTAAAAACGATACATGGCATTTAAACACTAAAAGACATTTACAAAAGCGCTATAGCTATTACTTGTCTTTATCTAATATTACAAAAGAACGACATAGATTTCCCCCAAAACATAAAATGATGCTACCTCAAGTCTTAAACATGCACTCCAAAACACAATCCAATGATCCCTTGGCATCTAGTGCGCTAATGACCTCCTGAAAACATTGCTTAAAACGTCAACAAAATTGTTGGTGATTTCATAGGTTTATGTATTTAAATTATGCAGGACCGCAAGATTTTCCCGTGATGTTACAACAGATGCCAACAATCACAAAACCAGATTATTGTTGCACTAAGCTCATGACACCGAAGCTCAACCTATATTTGCTAGTATTTATAGCAGTCTATCGCCCGTACAGATGTTTTTAGACTCGCCACATCCAAGTCCGCACATGGTCAGACTCCCCGTTCGTTCCTAGTGATAGCTAATCACCCAAATGTACAGGACAGTGTTAATCCCAATAGATCTATTTATATCTTTCCGCGCTCACATAATGTAATTCACACTACACTATGCAATTAACAGTTCATGAATAATGGGCTCAGGAGGGTTATCGCAACTTAGGCAAACACATAATCAATATATTACTTTCAACACTTGCGTCCAATTTATAAAACAAGCATGTTTCCACCCCAAATAATATCAAATCAGTAAAACTGTAAAAGTGGGGCTATGAACTCACCTTGAGTACAGATAGCTTTAAATAATCACAGATAAAACGTCACGCAAGACGATAAATGCAACCTATTTAAATTAAGGCCGTATAAGTACACAGTACTTTAATTAACAACATTTGAATAAAATCTTATAGTTGTTACATCGTACTATCGTTCGGGCTATCATAATTAAAGAGGTCATGACATGACGTACGAGGAGTTTAGGACACTTTAAATCGTAAATCCAACAACTCATCGATACGCCATCCGAAGAGGCCTCATTATGAAACTCCCTAGTAATATAGCACTTTGATAACCACTCAATATTCTATATAGCATAATCACCGACTAATCGTTTTAGTAAAATAATATTTATAAAGTGAAAACGTTTATAAATATACTTTTCGTAAAAATGACCTAATTTGGTCGTTTTAAGCCCGTTGCTCGCGTTTCTTACGTCCACGTCTTCGTAGTAAGACGAGCGATCAAAATATTACATTTTCAAGTTTTTAAGATTCTGCGATGAATAGTAAAATTACTGTTCATGACAGCTAATTAATCGTTTTAGGCTTTAATTAGCGTAAACTTGTAATCGTAATAACTTATTCGTTTTAATCCCGATTTTAGTGATTCTTTCGAGTACGTTTTTGTTATTAAAAGAGGTATTATATTTTATAAAGATAAATTCACTGATGAATAGTGATTTTTACTGTTCATAGTTTATAAAACTACATTTATAAAACTCTTAATTATACGAACTATGTCGTAATTTACTCGATTAAAGTTACGTTTTTATGAACGATTCCTTGCGTGTCTACGCCTCTTAGCTACTATCAAAAGCAGTATATCATATCTATTTTAGATGTTATTAAACATCGCAAAGTATGCGAGGCTAATGAATAGTAACTTTTTATAAAATATTTTATTAAAATGTTTTTATAGTCGTAAACACTTGTTTATAACGTATCTTATTCTCTAGTTATAGATCAGGACTACACACTTTCTCGAGTTTTCTTATCATCTTATCTGGCAATCGTCAAGAGTGCGTAATTATAGACTCATAAAATAATCAATCACAGCATACTGCCTAAGATTCGAATTACAACACAACAGCCCAAAGTATTTACAGATGTATAACTTTATAAAAACTTGTTTTTATGTATTATATTTACTTAGTAGTTTACTAAATAAAAAACTCTTAAAAATACATTTTGAACACTTGTGGACTTATAATAACAGTTCAATAACATCCCATAATCCTTGTAAATTCATTGTAACAAGATTTAACCATTTTAACTTTCTATTATTTTCATATGTGAAGTTTAAGAAAACCATTATAAAAAACCTTAATTTAAGCTAAAACATGTTTTATACTTACATCCATAAGTTAACATACACTTTTATTTTTCTACTTTTCCATGATATATAGGGACCATCAGAACACAAAGAATATCAAGGTAAAGCAGTTGATAAACTCAATAAAAACTCATTTTTTAACGATAATCATAAAGTCATATAGATGGTGATTATGGCTATATTTCTCTCATGAATACATAAAATCGTAAGTAAATAGAGATAGTATAAAGGACACTAAGAAACACCTACAGTAATGAATGAAATGAGATGAGCTATCTAATGTTCTAAATACCAGTGTTCTTAGATTCAAAAACAACACTTTTCAAGCTACTATAACCCAGATTAGATATTTCCAAACCCTAATCTTTCCTTTTTCTTCTTCATACTTGAACACTGAATGAAGACAACTGCTTCCCAGCGCACCTTAGAATACCTCTAAAATATATTTTGTATAGGTGTTGCATATACTTAGAAAATCAAAGTGTGAATTTAGATTTTTGGGGGCTATATGTTGCCTGTGAGGGTTTTTGAGTAGATAAAAGATGAGAAAGGAAAAGAAATCTTGTGTTAAGTATTAAAGAGTATGCAACTTACTCCTCATCGCGATGGCGAAGCCCTATTTATAAAGTATAAATACTATTGCTAACTTCTAAGCCATGGTTACTTTCTCAATCCCTAGGTTACACACACTTGCAACATTGACGAATTGGTAAAAGGTGTAAGAGTTTTGTCTCTTTAAATATCTAGATATTTATTCAAAGATAGATACACTCTTCACTCCAAATCCTTAGGCACTTCGGCAATATACATAGATATACAAGAAGAAGTAATTATTTGATTATTTTGAGTATTGGGTATATCATCGTGGGTATTGTTTAGGCGTATTTAAGGTTTTTTGAACTTCCGGGTATGCTAAACGAAATTTAGATTATTATACAAAAGCAAAAAGGTAGCCGACTAAATCGAACATAAGGTGAACAACACGTTATTAATTATCCCATAATAAGAGCATAAGACACTTGCTTATGCGAACATACTAATCGTTAATGCCCATCTTCCATTGTATGTATCATTTCAGTCTTGTACACGCGATTTAACTTAACGTTTACGGTTTAAGAGCAAACGCGTAAAACCCTAAAAATAAATTATGAATTTCATAATGTCATACAATGACCTAAAATACGAGGTGTTATATGATGATTGATTATTTCTCTGGATTTTGCCCTTCAAAATAATCCTAAAAAATTTAAATAATCCAAAAATTATTAATCAACAAATCTCTTTTTAATATCTTCACACTTAATTCACAATCCACAATCATTTAACAAGCATACACAATCTACTCGCTAATGAGCATAACTACACTACGAGAAACGAATAAAACAACAATAAGAACGACTAAGCTAAAAATGGCAATAAGATAGGGATAAGTAAAGAGATAAGGTAAAGATGAAACCCGACTAGAGGTCACCAAATTCGGATTAATAACGAGCGAGACGACATATTAACGAACACCAAAATATCCATATCCATAAGCTTTAAACCCGCATCCATAAGCTATACCCGAACAACATAACAATTAAACGAAATAACATACGAATAGAACCAAAACTCAGAAACTAGTCTAACCACTCAACCATTAACAACAAATCGTTCTGGAAACTTGCTGCTACTACTATCGAATCTATTCTAGACTACTATGAAAAAAATGAAGGATAGATACCAAAATAAAAAAAATAAGATGTATATAAAATGTGATACGCCACATGCTGCGGCTCATTACTCAATTCCTATCTAAACTAATAAATCTACGAAAAAGACATTGCTGCTACCTTCTCTTCTAATCTAATCTACCCTATTCTAGATAAATTGAAAAATTGGGATAAGAAAAAAACACCAGTTCTCTCTGCTATCTGCTATCCCTTTTTATTCTTATTTGCGTAAAGATTAAACATAGTACCAGATTTGCTAAAATGGACTTGGGCCTTTCTTTCTGGATGAGACTTCTATCTTCAACTTGGGCTGGACTTTTGTATTATTCTGTTGGGCCTATAATACTTGTTAACAAAGAGTTTGTCTTGAGTCTTTAATAAATATGGGTCGGTCCGACCCATATAAATGGAGTCAGGCCGGCCCAATAAGAGATGAAAGCACCGTCTGACTCGGATTTTCGTGCTCTTTCCATTGGCATGCTCAGAGAATATTTCCGACTTCGTCTTGATCTTGAGAAATGCGTAAACATCTTCAAATCTTATCCGAAAGTCTTCGTTTTCAATCCTTTATACCTGCAAGACATAATAACACAATACAAACATATTTGCAATATAATTAAGCATATTTCATGGTTATTAGTCCGTTTATTAGTGTTTTCCGGGGTATAAATGATGTGTGTTTAAGCACACATCAAATTCTCCCACACTTAGCCATTGCTGGACCCACACGCATTATTTATAATACACGCCCAGAAAGAAATAATTTAACCCCCCTTAACTTTATAACCCTCACATCAAACAAGAATAGAAAAGGTTCATTAAGAGAGTTTAAAATCATTTGTTTCTAAAGCGCCCCCCGTTTTAACCACTTATTTAATAATAGATCAAAACTAAGATTTATTTAAAAGGCTTTAAGAACGGGAGTTCGACATCCTTGATTTTCACAATCCCGAAACCAAGCTTAAAATGAAATCACAGCTAAATATAAGATTAGATGCTAACACTACTCATAAATGCTAATTGTGTACGCGCAACTACTTTTCGCTCCCTTATTCCTAATTCCTCTAAGGATTTTATTCGATAAAATATAATGTGAAACAAGATCACTTATTTTAATAAATTATGACCTTATTATTATAAAGGAGACCGGTTTAAACCATAATTAGTTTGAAATCATTTCCTAAAGAGACGATTTGCTAAGAATAAGGTCCACATTAAAGTTCTAATTTCGCATGATTTAGGGGTTATCCTTTTTATTTCATCCAAAACAACTCAACTACGAGTCCAGAGACGGAGGCTTTATTTATATAACCCCGGAGTCGAAATTTGGCTTTATTATTATTATTGCAACATTATTATCCCTTGGTCCTTTAAACAACTGCAACATCGGGAGCGAACCGACCAGAAACAGTAATCTTATTTCGACCTCGGTTATTTCCTCGACCTTTTAGAAGGCTGAGACATCGGGAGCGAACCGACAGGAAACAACAAACTTTTATCAGTCTCGAACTATTATTATTATTATTATTACTTTCACCCTTTAAACGACTGCAACATCGGGAGCGAACCGACAAGAAACAGTGGTCTTATTTCGGCTTTAGTTTATTATATTATTATTATTATTATTATTATTTATGGCCAAATTTCAAGTCCCGTGGTCTTTTAACTACCTAGACAACGGGAGCGAGCCGTCACGAATCGGTAGCCTATTTCCCTACAACACTGACAAAACCTCGATGTGTACCTTACTTTCATCAGAAAGAATCTCTAAAAAGGGATCAAAACTAAGAATCGCAAAAACCAAATCAACTTTATTTATTGAAAATTATTATTTTTATAATTTTTAAGCTGATGGGAGCAAAAAGCCACAATTAACCTCTATGAGCTCTAAAGAGATCCAACTACTCCACGCTTAGCATCTAACTTATATTCAACTCTATCATTTTTCATTCTTTGCAAAATTTTAAAGTCTTGCAAACGCTTAGTCTCGAAAGCTAAGAGGAAAGCTAGAGTGAAACACTCGGTCAAGTCAAAATCTTCCTAGTTCTAGCATATGGGCCTTATTTCTACATATTTTTATATTATTATATTTTTATATCATTATATTTTTATATATATATTTTTCATCATTCATTCATTTTTTTAATAATAAAATAAAACAATATATTGGTTAAAACGGGGTTATGTGTGGCACAGACAGACACATGTATGATCAATTTTGATAGAAATCTCCTCCACACTTAGAACTGAACATTGGCCTCAATGTTCAAAAATGTCGGGTGCCACCCCCACACTTAAGAACGAAAAAGGCAAATGTTTAAAATTCTAATATATATATATATATATATATATATATATATATAGATATATATATATATATATATATATATATATATATATATATATATATATGATCAGGATTGAGGATTTCCCAAGATATAAACAAGAAGATGATCGGAGACCGAGTGATTGGAGGATTGAAAACAAGCATGGTGGTCTTCACGATCATAGGGAAATCTGCAAGCAAAAACAGATACCCACGAAACACAACAAGGAAAGAAGCACTCCCTCACACTTATTCATTATTATTACTAGACTAATATATTATTACTACTACTACTAGGATAAACACGGCTTGCCTCCCGAAAAGCGCTTGTTTTTGTTCGAGTCTCTAGCTTGACTCCAGGGTTATTTCATTTTAGGTCCATGGTCAAATCCATCACCCGATGTGAGGTGAGGACAGAGGCGGAGGCAGGGGGTGACTAGCAGGTTCTAGGCCCCCTCTAACGAGCCCAATAAGTTTTATATAATATAAGCCCATAGTAAGAAGTTTAAAGAATTCGTCTAATGAGCCTCCCCTAACATTCAGTGATTTTCATTTTTGAAAGATATCCTAATACTCATAATAAAATATTGTGTAAATTAGTTACACTATAAAAAAGAAACAGAGTGACATCAATGTTAATCAAATTCAATTGCTTCAAAGTTTTATTCATCATTCATAACTTATGAGGTAACACTTTCATTTAATTAAATGTTTCTACACTTGTTTTTCCTATGAGGATTACAACTAATTTTTGAAATTATTTTCATTTTATTGATGAATATGGTCATTCTTGAAGCCTTATGTATTATATGCTTTCAGAAAATTTCCATTCTCGAAGCATAAAAGTTGATGAAAATCTATATTCACAATTTTTTTACTTATTATGCACTTTGTTAATTATCTTACACTAGCTAGGCCTATAACAATTACTTAAAATTGGGCCTTTATCAGTAACTAGGATAAAAGAACTATCAACTCCATTTACAAAAAAAGTATGACGTTTAGTTTTTATGAAAGAGTATGGTCGGCCCCTCTTAACTTAAAATCCTGGCTCCGCCCCTGGGTGAGGATTGTAATAGCAATACATCACCTCCGTAGGTGAGTATGCAGCAGGACGGGGTGATGGCATATGATGAAAACCAAAAGAAGGGACCTCCATAACCCTTGTCTTCTCACCTGACTGTGTCAGGGAGAAAAAATGATCAAATCTTTCCACTTCCCTTAAATAGGTTTGCTTAATATTAGGAAGTGGTGGAACTAGTAAGGATGACTCTGTAGGTAACACTGCTGGAGATAAATCAGAAGATGTATCTTCATTAAGCAATTATTCAAAATAAAGAATGTCACCCTCTGAATCGTAATACCCATTATCAATTTCAGTTGGAATTGAATCGTCTTGGCCGATCTTAGTGGTGAGCTCCTCCAAAATAAGGTCACTAGTCTTAATTGATCTAGACATCGAATCAAAATTACCTAAAGGTTCATAAAACACCCTTGGGATAGGAACAGGGTCATTGGCTAGTAAACGTTCTAGTTTTTTTTATGTCCCTACAAGTTTATGTCCCTACAAGGAGAGAAGTCAATTTTCCTTTCCCCTCGGCCCGTAAGAGGGAAATCTAACTCATCTCTCAAACTAAGTCCAAAATCATTTCAGCTCCCAAAACAACTATGTAAGGCTAGGGCGTGTATCAAATGGGCATACCGACACACTACATCAATACTAAAACAAACCGATGTTACACCACAGAACTATTCCTTAGGGATTGGGACAAAATCATCAACACTCCACTAGCCAATGAGAATTTATGAATCGTCATTTTCCATTCAGGAGAATTGCAAATAACACTCATCCCCCCTGCCGCTATTCAGAGGGCTAATCCTAAGTACCTTAGGAGTGAATCGATCTCTTTTTATCTCCCCTACGTCCCATTCCCCTTAAGATAATATAAGTCAACGAGAGGATCTTGATTTATATTTCTAAGGTTAAGCATCTCCCGAAGATGATTTATTTCATTTTAAACATTCATGTTGAATTTCTCTTGATTTATGTTAAACTGTTCTTGAGTTTTGTTGAATTGTACTTGAGATTTGATTATTTGTGTAATTAATGCAGTCAGATTTAACTCGCTTAGAGGGAGTGGCTGAGGGGGTGTGAAATGTGAAGGTTGGTCAAAATAAGAAAAGTTATAATTGTTACTAGGATTAGGCTCATAGACAAGCGGGTTCCTAGTTTGACAATCAGAACTATCATGCAGACCTCCACAGTATTCATAACAGTAAAACTGTTATGGTAAACTCGTAGAATGATATGGAGATTGGTCATTACTAAAGTTTTGATTGCTATACGGGTCCTGCTCATAGACAAGCAGGGTATGTGTTTGACAATCAAATCCATAGTGAGGACTATCTCCACACAACTCACACGAGTATGTCTCGTATTGGTGCTGTGGAGGTTGGTTGAAGAAGTTGGGTATTCCATTAGAAGAATAAGGATTTGGGTCATAGACAAACTTATTTCCAGATCCTACACTGCTACAGCCATGACAATTTCCACCGTTAAACGGACCTCCACACCACGAGCAACCAAAATGGTTATACGAAGACATGTCAAAGAATCAAACGGATAAGAGGGTAAAGAAGATAATAATTAAATGTAATAAGAGGATAAAAGAGAATATTTTTATTTTGGATTTTTATAAAGATAATAAAAATGAAATAAAAATATTTTTGGTATTTTTAATATTTATATAAAAGAAAAATAAAATAAAAAAGAAAATATTTTTGGATTTTTATAATTTTTATAAATACGAAAATAAACTTTCAAAAGAAAGGATCTTCAGCTCGAAACACCAACGCAAAAATCATATAAATCTCCTCGGCAGCGGCGCCATTTTGATAAACGTCAATAGCGTGTTGTAGTAATATAAAGTATTTCCCGTTAGAATAAATAATCACTTGAGAACAAGTAAAAATCTAATCTTCCGAGTGTCGTATCCACGGCGAGATTTGAATGGAGATTTGTGTTAATGTTTTTCATTTGATGCTTGATTATCTTTTAGTTTTTGGTTTTGATATTTATACTATATATATAATAATACACTATATTAAACTAAATAATATATAAAAAGGATATGCTTGTCAAGTGAGGTGAAAAGATCATTAAGTGTTAAGAAAAGAGTTAATAAAGAATTCGTACCGTTTAAAAAAACTGTTTTCTCACAACGTTGGTTTATTTTGAAAACAACCCTTTTTGGTACAAATTACTCGATTTAATGTTGACGAATTAATACCTTAAAAACATTATTTTCTCACAACGTTGGTTTATTTTGAAAACAATATCTTATATAAGTATTAATTACTAGATTTGATGTTTGATTATTTCTCTGGATTTTGCCCTTCAAAATAATCAAAAAAAAATCTAAATAATCCAAAAATTATTAATCAACAAATCTCTTTTAAATATCTTCACACTTAATTCACAATCCACGATCACTTAACAAGCATACACAATCTACTCGCTAATGAGCATAACTACACTACGAGAAACGAGTAAAACAACAATAAGAACGACTAAGCTAAAAATGGCAATAAGATAGGGATAAGTAAAGAGATAAGGTAAAGATGAAACCCGTACTAGAGGTCACCAAAATTCGGATTAATAACGAGCGAGACGACATATTAGCGGACACCAAAATACCCATCTCCATAAGCTTTAAACCCGCATCCATAAGCTATACCCGAACAACATACCGATTAACCAAAATAACACACGGATAGAACCAAAACTCGGAAACTAGTCTAACCACTCGAACCATTAACAACAAATCGTTCCGGAAACCTGCTGCTACTACTATCGAATCTATTCTATACTACTATGAAAAAAAATGAAGGATAGATAACAAAATCAAAAAAATAAGATGTACATAAAATGTGATACGCCACATGCTGCGACTCATTACTCAATTCCTATCTAAACTAATAGATCTACAGAAAAAAAGACATTGCTGCTACCTCCTTTTCTAATCTAATCTACCCTATTCTAAATAAATTGAAAATTTAGGATAAGTTCATTAAGTGTGAAGAAAAGAGTTAATAAAGAATTCGTACCGTTTAAAAAAACTTTTTTCTCACAACGTTGGTTTATTTTTAAAACAACCCTTTTTGGTACAAATTACTCGATTTAATGTTGACGAATTAATACCCTTAAAAACATTATTTTCTCACAACGTTGGTTTATTTTGAAAACAATATCTTATATAAGTATTAATTACTAGATTTGATGTTTGATTATTTCTTTGGATTTTGCCCTTCAAAATAATCAAATAAAAAATCTAAATAATCTAAAAATTATTAATTAACAAATCTATTTTAAATATCTTCACACTTAATTCACAATCCATGATAACTTAACAAGCATACACAATCTACTCGCTAATGAGCATAACTACACTACGAGAAACGAGTAAAACAACAATAAGAACGACTAAGCTAAAAATGGCAATAAGATAGGGATAAGTAAAGAGATAAGGTAAAGATGAAACCCGTACTAGAGGTCACCAAAATTCGGATTAATAATGAGCGAGACGACATATTAGCGAACACCAAAATACACATCTCCATAAGCTTTAAACCCGCATCCATAAGCTATACCCGAACAACATACCGATTAAGCATAGTACCAGATTTGCTAAAATAGACTTGGGCCTTTCTTTCTGGATGAGCTTTCTATCTTCAACGTGGGCTGGACTTTTGTATTATTCTGCTGGGCCTATAATACTTGTTAACAAAGAGTTTGTCTTGAGTCTTTAATAAATATGGGTCGGTCCGACCCATATAAATGGAATCGGGCCGGCCCAATAAGAGATGAAAGCACCGCCGGACTCGGATTTTCGTGCTCTTTCTATTGCATGCTCGAGGAATATTTCCGACTTCGTCTTGATCTTGAGAAACGCGTAAACGTCTTCAAATCTTATCCGAAAGTCATTATTTTTGCTTTGTTTTTAATCCTTTATAACTGCAAGACATAATAACACAATACAAACATATTTGCAATATAATTAAGCATATTTCATGGGTTTAGTCCGTTTATTAGTGTTTTCCAGGGTATAAATGATGTGTGTTTAAGCACGCATCACCTCTCGTTCCCAGGTAAACTCAGGTCACCGCTTAGAATTCCAACGAACTTTAACGATTGGGATCCTACTACACTTCAACTTCTTAACTTCACGATCCATAATCTTTTCAGGTTCTTCAACAAAACATAGTGTTTTGTCTACCATAATTTCTTCCAATGGCACATGCAGGTTTGCATCTGCCAAACACTTCTTTAGATTCGACACATGAAATGTGTCGTGTACACTGCTCAATTCCTGGGGCAATCTCAACCGATAAGCTACCGGACCTATTCTTTCAAGAATCTCGAACGGTCGTACATATCTCGGAGCTAATTTACCTTTCCTCCTGAAACGTATTGCGCCCTTCCAAGGCGACACTTTTAGTAACACTTTATCACCTACTTCAAATTCTAACGGTTTTCGCCTATTATCAGCATAGCTTTTTTGACGATCTCTAGCTGCCTTGAGTCTCTCCTTAATTATCACCACTTTATTGGTAGTTTCTTGCACCATTTTCGGACCAATCAATCGATTCTCTCTGACTTCAGCCCAAAGGACAAGCGACCTACACTTCTTTTCATACAATGCTTCAAATGGAGCACATCGAATACTCGAATGATAACTATTATTATAGGAAAACTCAGCTAGAGGTAGATGAGTATCCCAACTGCCACCAAAATCGATCACGCACGCTCTTAATATGTCCTTCATGGTCTGAATAGTATGCTCACTTTGTCCATCCGTTTGAGGGTGTTAAGCTGTACTCATATCTAGTTGTGTTCCAAATGCCTTCTGCAACGTCCGCCAAATCCGTGAAGTAAATCGTCCATCACGATCGAAGATGATCGACACAAGCACTCCATGCCTTGCTACTATCTCATCAATATAAAGTCTTTCGAATTTCTCCATATTATAATCTTTACGTATAGCCAAAAAACGGGCTGACTTAGCCAGTCTATCGACTATTACCCAAATCGTGTCATATCCACTACTAGATCTTGGCAACTTCGTAATAAAATCCATAGTTATTCTATCCTATTTCCACTCAGGTATCTCCGGCTGTTGTAGTAAACCCGACGGCCTCTGATGTTCAGCCTTTACTTTTGAGCAAGTCAAACACTTACTAACATATATAGATATATCCTTCACACCTGGCCACCAACACATGTCTCTCAAATCATAATACATCTTATCCATTCCCAGATGAATAGAGTATCTTGTAGCATGTGCCTCATCAATAATCATAGTCCTTACATCACCAATCAAAGGAACTGATGTGTCGTTATGAGTAGGTATTTTATGTATCAAGTTTTACTATATATTATATGCCGACTATACCTAAAAATAACACTTTAACGGGAAGTGTACCCGGTCAGATGGAGTTTCATGGTAAGTAGGGTGTCGATAACTAAGAGCGAGAGCGTTAATTCCTAATTCTATCAGTATTTTAGTTATCTAAGTTAAACCTAAAACTAATGCAAAAGGGGGGTTTCAGCCTGAGAGACTGACACAGTTTTGTGTATCTAACCTAAGGTTTTGATGACAAGTAAAGCAATAAACACACACAAGAGGACAATCAAACTATAGAGAAGCGGTCTCAAAACATAATTAATGAACAACGAAATCAACCATGAATAATCACGATAAAATTCAGGTTTGCTTATTAGTGCAATGATGAACTTATTCGAAGGGCATATCATTCCCTAGACTTAGGCGGTAACTTCGTCCTAAGACGCATAGAACCGCTAATTCTATCATAATTAGACGCATCCGCGTAAAGCAAGCATTCGTTGATTATAATCTATCTTAGGAGATTAATAATGGTGCTCTTACTAAACTCTAGCTCATTGAGACTTTACTCACTTACTGCTTAACGGCTCTTTATATACTAGTAGTCCACTGTCCGAGTCCTTACCAATGGAATAAGAACGTACTCGTTGATACCAGGGTCACTTTATGGCTCAACTAAGCTCACTAAACTAAAGGAAATGATAGGTCAATATTTGTAATCCTATGATTCTAGATATATAAATTGCAATATGGAGAGCTATCCCGGACTCTTAGCCTACACCCAAACAACACCAAAGTTGCAGCGCATTAAATATGTAGGACTAGACCCAGTTGAATGATAGGTCGCATACTTAAGCACGTAAACGAATATAAATTGATAAACATAAACAACAATCAACAATAAATTAAGCAATCAAGATAAACAAACCAAACATTAGATCTTCATAAACATGGTTGATACCTAAAGGTATCAGCCGATAGTCATTGTAAAAATACACACGGTTTGATATATGAACGATTAAAATAAAGAAACCTTAATCAAACGCGTATTCGGTTGCGCGAAGATTACAAGAGTTTTCCAATGATCTTGAGGCTCTTTTCTGACCTTCTAGGCTCCTTTATTCGTCTCTTGGTTGACTTGGTGGTTTAGGGATTCACTTGCATACCTAAAACTGAGTTTAGGGTCGTCTATTTATAGGGTCTGGAAATTGATCGATACGCCGTATCGAGCGATGTGGGATAGGGCGTATTAGGGATTTCTTAGAGAAAGGACCACGTTTGATATTTTCCCGAATATTTTTTTACTATATTGTGAATACGGCGTATTGATGTCTCCTGGATACGGCGTATTGGGTCTCCAATCCTTCGTGGTTATTTGTGAAGTGTAGGCACGGATACGCCATATCTTCTTGCTGGATAAGGCATATTGATGTAAAACCAGTTGGTTCTTCTTCGTTGAACAAAGTATTATATACGGCGTATCATTGATGTGGATATGGTGTATTCTTCAAAGTGAATAAAGTGAAGCAATGGTCTTTTGATTCGTCAAAGTCTTGGATACGTCTTATAGGTCTAGAATAATACGGTGTATTGGCTGTTAGATCAGTAGACTTTCTTGAACTCTTCGTTTATGCTCCAAAATGCGTGCCTTTTAGTCAATCTTTACCAAGTACTCCATAATTACTGCAATTCTCAAATACAAACGATTAAGTAACAATTCTTTGAAATAATTATACAAAATGGGTTAACTACATGGGATAAATGATGCTATAAAATAGACGTTATTTGATGTCATCAAATATCCCCCCACTTGAATCCTACTTGTCCTCAAGTAGCCTTTAGAAGTTTATAAAAATGTATCCCTAAGTATATTTTCCGTTAAAGCATTTATTTGATCTATTACAAGTACACAACCAAACACCTCACGAAATAGGAAGATGAAAACACTCAAATCACTCAACTAATCTATGTGGTAACATGTAACTAATTCGCTCCATTGCTCGGTCGTGACGAGTATTCTATCATAAGCTTGGCAAGGATACACATCTCCATCGCTAAAGCTAAGGAGTAATATGGTATGTATGATAAGGCTTAGGTTGATTACTCTAACTATCTTTACCGTTACCAATATTCAGGAGGTGAAAAAGACCACACAATACACACCCGTAACGACGGGAAGGACACATGTGGACTGATCACTCCACCTCGAATAAGCCTGAAAGATAGGAATATAAGAAATAGGTATGAATCTCTAAACTTTCCCAATAGTAATAAACCAACAAGGCAACTGAGACATGCATACATGGCTGTAACGACGGAATAGACATGCACCTCGATCACATCCTCATTCCGCGTAAAACCTAAGGATTAATATTAGGAAAGGAAATAAATTACTGTTAAATAACAATTACGAAACAATAGATTAATCTAAAATACACAGTTCCTAATAACGGATCAGACTTCCCAAACATCCTATACTTTACATACATTACAAGGCAAGGCGATATCTTCCACTTTCTACAATACTCTACATCGGCATTTGTATCAACGAAGAATCAATCTTCGTGTAATTCCTTCGGTATTGCGAAACGATTATTAGTCAAACTTTTCCTTCTCTTTTTTTATTGGTTTGGGGGGAAAATTTGTTTTCTAATTTTTTTGATTTTTTTTGCTACACTATACTAAGGAAACTCGTGTGTGTCACCATCCTTCATGACTAATAATTCCGGATAATTCCTTCGGTAATATTTCGTTCTTCGGACGTACCATTAATTGCGATGGTAGTAAAATACATGAGTTTTGACTATAATATACATTCCCATTTGCGATGTGCAAATTTTTCCAACCGTACCAAAATAGACACAAGACTCGAGAAATACAAACTTTACACTTTTAAGCAACTAGCAACTGTAAAATAAATTTAATCTAACATGGTATGCTAAGGTGTACAGGTGTAACGAAACATATAATTGGTGTAGTTCCTAAAGGATTGGCTCTACGGGTGTTCTAGGGGTATCTTAAAGTGAGAGTGAACAAAGGGTTTATACGGGGGTTAACTAACCAGTGTAGTTAGTTAATAAGCAACATGTAAAGGCGATTTGGGTGTAATCCTAAAATTTACCAATTTAAACAAGTTACTCCATCTAAATCCATAGTACTCATTATTGCGGTCTCGAATAGATATACCAAGCTAAGTTCTAAAGTCTACAACATCACCGGCACACTCATATTTTTGTGGAATTTGGGTAAACATTTAGAAACGAATAAGGTTAAATCCTCACAATATCTACAAGTGGTATTGTTTGGGTTACTGTATCAATAATGTTCACAAAAGTATGCTTGATTTTTTTAAATGAGCTAATTTAAGCATTTTAGTGTAGAAATTAGGATAAGTTAAACATTCCAAATTTCATCCCCCTACTTGAAATTAAACAACGCCCCTCGTTGTATAGATACAACATTTAAATACGGTAATTAAAAAGAATAGAATGAAAACTCCCATATATTTGCTCGTAGAGTTCTCCATGTTGAGTTTTGTGAGCACGATTGTGTTGCACCGTCTTGAGGTTTTAAGACTCCAACACTCCAGACATGAAGATACTTTAGCCAACACGTTGATTCTTCCGACGTCCCTGTAATAAATTTCTCAGAAAACTAATGCAATTCCATCTCGAGTATTCTTGGTTAACTCGAAATAATAACCTAAAACTGTACAGGAAGTCGATACCGGAAGAGATGGGGGTAGGTTCGGCCGTATTCATTCCCCAGGACACAATGTATTGATACAGTGTACTACGCCTGTATTCATTTAATGAAATACTCGTATAGACTAGGCAAAAATAAATCCTGATACGTCCAGAAAGTCAATACGCGTAAACTATAGGGGTTTGGATATGCCGTTAGACAGTCTGGGAAGACAAACTCGATAAAAATTAAAAATACATTCCGGGTTGTCTCTCGGCAAGCACTTTTGTTCACAGAAAAGTCTTAAAGTTAAACTTGCCCCAATTTACTCCCATCTTTATAAAATAATTTGGGGTCGAACGGGATGCCAAATGGCATAATTTAAAGATGTATAATTTATTTTAAAATTATTAATTTTATAAAATCTGATTTAGGAAAATGAATGACGCCCCTTTGTTAAGATGATTCTAAGTCATGATATTAAAATTTAATCCCTTGATAAAAGTTTCAGTTTTGAAAAATTTATTAGATGTATCATGACTTGTTTCCAAAAGCTTATTTGATCCATGTGCATAGGCTTCAACATTGGTATTTATTACATCAGGTAATGGTTTGACAGATAAATCCCCCGAAGAGTGTTCAGTATCGACTTTATCATCATCATTGTCCTTATCCAATTTTGAATCATTGGGATAAATTACATTAAAAGGAAATAGATCATTAAAGTTTAAAACGTTTTGTTCCTCTTTATCACATTCGGACAATGATGTTTCATCTTTCAAATTAGATTCATCAATATGTTGAGGACTTACAGTAGGTTCAGTTAAGAAATCTAATTTAGACGTTAGAGCATCATTGTAAACAATGGCTGGAAATACATTCTCAAAATCATTAAAGAAGTCTAAATCATCAAAACAATTGACCGTAGGCTCGGGTGACGGAAACGAAGGCATATTGACTTTATCATTATCATTTTTCGAATCCATTTTTAAATCGTCGAACGATATTCTAAAGTCAATTCTATTGTCGTTAAGAGGACTTACCGTGGGTTCACAGGAGAGCGTAACTTCAGATGTTAACGCGTCATTAAGGACTATAGCTGGGAATTCAGTTTCAACAGATCTGAGGTCATGAACGTCTTCATCGTACCAGATCTTACCATACGTAGCAGTCTCCCAGTTATACACCTTACCACGCCTACGAGCTTTTTCTTCCTCAAGCCTGATATACTCTTCTATAGTAATGTTGGGGTCGTCCATATTAACCTGTAATAAATTCGCTAGGAAAGAAAACTGTCAAATAGCTTAATACGCCGTATTCAGTGAACTGAATACGCCGTATTGATGATAGAGTCGAATACGCTGTATTGGTTTAAACAAAATTTATAGGCCGTATCCAAGAAGATGAGTACGCCGTATTAAGTATTCGACTCAGAAAGTTACAGCAGGCTGTAACAATGCAGAAAACACACAAACACACAATATGCAGAAATATATACAATGCAGAAAATTAAACACACAAAACAAACACACAAATATGCAAATTATCCAAACTACACTAAACTAAACTAAAACACTAATAAATAAGAATTAAACAACTTCACTCTCCGGCAGCGGCGCCAAAAACTTGATGTGTCGTTGTGAGTAGGTATTTTATGTATCAAGTTTTACTATTTATCTTATGCCGACTATACCTAAAAACAACACTTTAACGGGCAGTGTACCCGGTTAGATGGAGTTTCGTGGTAAGTAGGGTGTCGATCACTAAGAGCGAGAGCGTTAATTCCTAATTCTATCAGTATTTTAGTTATCAAAGTTAAACCTAAAACTAATGCAAAAGGGGGGTTTCAGCTTGAGAGACTGGCACAGTTTGTGTATCTAACCGAAGGTTTTGATGAAAAGTAAAGTAATAAATACACACAAGAGGACAAGCAAATGATAGAGAAGCGGTCAAGAACTAATGTAAGAAAAACATATCAACCATGAATAATCCGATAAAATGCAGGTTTGTTTATTTAGTGCAATGATTTTCTTATCTCGAAGGGCATATCATTCCTAGACTTAGGCGGTACTTCTTCCTAAGACCTAGACACGATAATTCTCTCACAATTAGACGCATCTGCATAAAACGTCCTTATGTTAATTATAATCTATCTTAGGATCTAAGTAATGATGCTCTTACTAAACTCTAGCTCATGAAGACTTTACCCACTTACTGCTTAACGACTCTTTATATACTAGTAGTCCACTGTCCGAGTCCTTAACAATGGAATAAGAACATACTCGTTGATACCAAGGTCACCTTATGGCTCAATTAAGCTCACAATTAAAGGGCAAAGATAGGTCAATATTTGTGATCCTATGATTCTAGATATATAAATTGTAATATGGAGAGCTATCCCGGACTTCTTAGCCTACGCCCATACAACAACTGAAGTTGCAACGCATTAAATTTGTAGGACTAGACCTAGTTGAATGATAGGTCGCATACTTAAGCACGTAAACGAATTTAAATCGATAAACATAAACAACAATCAACGATAAGCAATCGAGATAAACAAACCAAACATTAGATCTTCATAAACATGGCTGATACCTAAAGGTATCAACCGATAGTCATTGTAAAAATACACACGGTTTGATATATGAACGATTAAAATAGAGAAACCTTAATCAAACGCGTATTCGGTTGCGCGAAGATTACAAGAGTTTTCCTATGATATTGAGGCTCTTTTCTGACCTTTTATGCTCCTTTATTTGTCTCTTGGTCGACTTGGTGGTTTAGGGATTCACTTGCATACCTAAAACTGAGTTTAGGGTCGTCTATTTATAGAGTCTGGAAAAGGGTCGATACGCCGTATCGGGCGATGTAGGATACGACGTATTGGGGATTTCTTGGAGTAAGGACCACGTTTGATATCTTCAAGAATATTCACCTTCTATATCTTGAATACGACGTATTGGTGTCTCCTGGATATGGCGTATTGGTCTTTATGTCTTCGTTGTTTCTTTTGAAGTGTAGGCACGGATACACCGTATCTTCTTGATGGATACGGCGTATTGAGGTAAAACTAGTTCCTTCTTCAACGTTGACCAAAGTATTATATACGGCGTATCGTTGATGTGGATATGGCGTATTCTTCAAAGTCAGGCAATGGTCTTTTGATTCGTCAAAGTCTTGGATACGTCGTATAGGTCTAGAATAATACGGCGTATTGGCTGTCAGATCAGTAGACTTTCTCGAACTCTTCGTTTATGCTCCAAAATGCAGGCCTTTTAGTCAATCTTCACCAAGTACTCCATAATTACTGCAATTCTCAAATACAAATGATTAAGTAACAATTCTTTGCAATACTTATACAAAATTGGTTAATTACTTGGGATAAATGACGCTATAAAATAGACGTTATTTGATGTCATCAGGAACCCATATTTTATCCATAAAGTATAAACGTTCATCTTCCTTTTTCTCCATTTGTTGATACAAGCCACGCAGCATTTCGGCTGGTGCATTCTCTTCCTTGGACGCCTCATACTGAACAACTTGTCCTTAAAGCTAGACCGAATAGTTATAGACATTGCTCGCACTCGCCTTGGTTTCACTCTTTCCTTCCTACTCAACGCATTAGCCATTACATTCGCCTTTCCTGGATGATAGCAAATCTCACAATCATAGTCACTGAACAATTTGATCCATCTTCTTTGGCGCATATTTAACTCCTTCTGGTCGAATATATGTTGAAGACTCTTATGATCCGTACAGATAACACTTTTCGTCCTGTACAAATAATACCTCCAAGTCTTGAGAGCAAAGACCACTGCACCCAACTCTAAATCATGTGTGGTATAGTTCTTCTCGTGTATCTTCAATTGTCGTGATGCATACGCAATCACCTTGCCTCTTTGCATGAGCACACATCCTAATCCTTGATTTGATGCATCACATTAGACTACAAAATGTTCTGCTCTGTTAGGTCTTAAATTGATCTAAGTTACCACAAACATGTGCCAGTCTCTTAGGCTGAAACCCCACTTATCCATTAGAATTAGGATTAACATAGGTTTAGCAATAGGTTTAACATATAATAGAATTAACATAGTTTAAATTAACTTAGTTTAGTTAACCAAAATATTGATAAAATAAAAAGATTAGTTCCCGCTCTTAGTGATCGACACCCTACTTACCATGAAACTCATTTTGAACGGGTTAACACATGCCCGTGTTCAACGGTGTTATTTTAGAGTAAGTCGGCAAAATATAAATTTAAAACTTGAACTATCATAAAATAATAACCTCACAACGACACAATTAAGTTTTTGGCGCCGTTGCCGGGGAGTGAAATTTTAAATTTTATTTTTTTAATTATTTTTGTTTTTAACATTAGATTAACTTAACCCTTAGGATTAATGTAATTTAGATTAGTGTAAATTTTTGTAAAATTCTAGATATTTGTGTATTTGCTTGTATAACTGTTTATTTGTTTGTGTGTGTGCTTTAATTTGTTATCTAAGCACTATTCTGGTCGATAACCCGATATGGCGTATCCACTTCCATTGAATACAATGTATCCAAATTTTATATCCAATAAGCATATTCATTCAACAAATTGATACGGCGTATTCACATCAATTAAATACGGCGTATTGATCGTCTGATACAGTAATAGAAGCTGGTTTTTCGCATTCGATTTTTGTATTTCTGTGTTTTCTCTCTTTTGAGCCTATCCTACTGATTGTTTATCCTCTGTTTCAGATAGTGCATGACAAGGAGTTCAACAAAGGAACTATTAACGCCTTTCAAGGAGACATAACGAGAATTTCGATCATCTATGAAGCTTTTCAAGACACTAAGTCTTAACGAATCAAGATTGCCTGAATACAATCTATTTTTTGATCTAGAAGAGAATTCCGAGGAAGAATTTACAGAAATAATGGTGGAAACCATGGACCAATACATGAGCAAAACCCGAGCTAACTATGGATCGGGCATTGCTGGGCCTAAAATCGATATGACAAAGATCACTTTGAACAAAAAAGCCAATTTCTTAAGGAACTACGAAACAACACCTTCTGCGGTTCGGATCATGAAGATGCGAACGAACACATTGAGAAAGTTCTAGAGATTGTTGACTTATTTCATGTTCCTAATTACTCAAGATCAAATAATGCTCCGAGTCTTCCCTATGTCCCTAACTGGAGCCGCGAGTTGTTGGCTAAGAAACAAACTGTCTGGTTCGATTAAAACTTGGGAAGATCTAAAGACAAAGTTTCTAAGCACGTATTGCCCATTTGCTTGAGCTGCAAAGAAAATAGAGGAGATCAACAACTTTAAGCAAGAACCCAATGAAACCCTTTACCAAGCATGGGAGAGATTTAAAGAACTCTTGATAAAGTGCCCTCAACACTACTTGACAGAGATGCAGTAGGTGATCTTGTTTTACAATGGATTAGATGTTCCAACTAGACAAATTCTTAATTCAAAAGGTACCATACCAACTAAGACAGCTGCCGATGCAAAAGTAACCATCTAAGAGGTGGCAGAATATTCTCAAAAATGGCACAATGGAACATCTAGGACAAGAAGTACTGAAACTTTTGATGGATTGGCTGCAATTCAAGCACAACTCAACAATCTTGGAAGAGAAATCAAGAAGGTGAATGAAAAGGTTTATGCTGCCCAAGTGGGATGTAAACAATGTAAAGGACCCCACTACACCAAAGATTGTCCACTCAAAGAAGAAGGTAAAACCCTTGAAGAATCTTATTATACTTAGTTTGGTGCACCCTTCCAACAAGGAGGGCAATATAGAGCAGCAGCTCTGGGAGAATGATATGCCACCTCGAGATAAGTATTCGTTGCACTAAATAAACAAACCAACTTTCTAATTAGATTAAGCATGGTTAATACAATTTTCTTATATTTGGCTTGACCGCTCTTCTATCTTTTGTTTGATTGCTTGCATGTGTTATTGTATCTTAAGTAGATCTAAGCCACCACAAACCTGTGCAAGTCTCTCAGGCTAAAAATCCCCTTTATCCGTTAGAATTAGGATTAACATAGGTTTAACATAGAATAGAATTAGCGTAGTTTAGTTAACCAAAATATTGATAAAATAAAAGATTAGTTCTTGCTCTTAGTGATCGACACCCTACTTACCACGAAACTCCATCTAACCGGGTACACTACACTTTAAAGTGTTGTTTTAGGTACAGTCGACAAAATATAAATTTAAAACTTGGTAATCAATAAACACAACCTACACGACAGCACAATCAAGTTTTTGGCGCTGTTGTCGGGGTGTGAAATTTTAATCTTGAATTTTTATTTGATATTTTGGTTATTAACATTAGATTAAATCTAACCCCTAGAATTAGTGTAATTTAGATTAGTGTAAAATTCTGTATATTTGTGTATTTGCTTGTATATTTGTTAGTTTAATTGTTTATGTGTTTAATTGTTTTCTATACTCTGTTCTGATCGATAACCTGATACAACGTATCCACTTCCATTGAATATGGCATATCTAAATTTCTTATCCAATATAGCGTATCCATTCAACAGATTAATACGGTGTATTTAGACCAATTGAATACGGCGTATTGACAGTTGTATACAGTAACAGAAACTGATTCTTCATACTTGATTGCCGTGCTTAATTCTCTATCCTTCTTCAGAGCAAATCCTGCTGGTATTTTTTGACGGATCATACTTATCAAAGCTAGTTGATTGAAGAAGATACTACGAGAACTATGGCAGAACTAATTTCAAAGAAATACATGAAAAAAGCTCAAGCCGAATCAAATCCTACTTAACCAAATACTGACGACGATATATATATTAAACTCAGCAAGGAATTTTTGATGAAGTTAAAAAATAATGCATACCATGGAATGTTTGATGAAGACGTGGTGGACCACATTGATAAGGTTCTTAAATTACTTAATTTAATCAAAATTCCTGGTGTGGACTCCCATTGACTACGAATGAAGGTTTTTCCTCTCTTACTGGCTGATGATGCAAGACAATGGTGGATAAATGAAGAGGATGGAAAAATCACTACTTGGGAAGAACTAGTGGAGAATTTTTTTGTAAATTCTATCCCGAATCCCATGATGGCAAAGATGAAATATTGGACGAAGGGGATAACTAGGGGATTGATCCACTTGAATTCATATCACGAGTAAATTCATCATTCAAAAACCATATGAGAGTGGATAGAAGAACTAAAAAGGTATTATTCCATGCCTAAATGAATGGAAGCTGGAATAAAAGACGAATTGAGGGCATCATACCATGCAATAATAAGTGGGAGGAATCTAATTATGCAAACCCTCCCAACACTTCTACTAACTCATTCTTCAAACCTTATTTGAAACCTCAAGAACAAAATAACACTAAAAAGGGATGAACTGAGCCAAATGAAGTGTGAGGGCAACAAAATGAATGATGAGAAACCTTATAAAAGGATATGCAAGGCCGAGAAGTTTAAAGCTATAAAATACTCACTAGGACCTAACGAAGAATACATTGCAATAAAAAATGTGAATACGATGCTTGGGAAAGGAACGAAGATAACATGTCTCAAATCTACCAAGAAATTTTTCAGAAAAAGGACGAAGGATGGATGGTAACACGCACCGAGTAAAGGATGCAGAAGAAAAAGTCTAACTTAAAGACTAGCTGAAAGAAAAGTGCTTCCCGGGAGACAACCCGGATTGTTATTTAATTTTATCGAGTCTGTCTTCCCAGACATCAATACGGCGTATCCACTCCATACCATACGGCGTATTGAATGTCTGGACGTTATCAGTCCTTTATTTTTCTGCATTTAAAAACTTTATTGTCAGTTCTGTCTATACGGCGTATTCATGCACATGATACGGCGTATTTAACAAACTGACCCATATTGATACTTTTTACAGATTTCTACATACGGCGTATTCTAGTTTATGGATATGGCGTATTGGTCCCCTGTATAGTTTATTGTTTATATTATTATTAACCGTAGGATACCCGAGATAGGATTTTGCATGTTTTTCCTATATTTTGCACAGGACCTCGCTGGAAAAGAAATCGACAAAGTCGATGAAGTATCAATCATCTAGAATCCTATATGTGTGTTGTAGTCATGCTGGTATCCAGACGCATTTACAACACACATTCTTGCTTATAAACTCAACTTGGAGAATCTACCGAGCAAAACATCAGGGGAGTTTCTCGTTCTAATTCTTTTAAATTCTTGTTTTTAGTGTTTTATCTATACAACGAGGACGTTGTTTAATTTAAGTGGGGGGATGGGAATTAGAACATTACTTGTCTTATTTTTCACATTAAAATGCTTAAATTATGCTCAAATATAAAAAAGTTTCAAACATACTTTTGTGAAATTACTAGTTACATAACCTGCACACAATAACCCTTATTAGATATTGTGAGGATTTAGCCTTGTCTGTTTCCAAATGTTTACCCAAATTCCAAAAAAATATGAGTGTATCAGTGATGTTGTAGACTTTAGAACTTGGCTTGGTATATCTATTCGAGACCACAACAATGAGTACTATGGATTTAGATGGAGTAATTTGTTTAGATTGGTAAATTTCTAGGATTACACCCAAAAAGCCTTTAAATGTTGTTATATTAACTAACTACACTGGTTAGTTAACCCTCGTATAAACCCTTTGTTTACTCTCATTTTAAGAGTAAGATACCCCTAGAAATACTTATAGAGCCAATCCTTTAGGAATAACACCAACTATTTATTTTGTTACACCTTAACCTACCCTGTTAGATTAAGTCCATTTATCAGTGGCTAGTTACTTAAAGTGTAAAGTATGTATTTCTTATGTCTTGTGTCATTTTCTATCTCTGGTATGGTTGGGAAATTTGCACATTGTAATGAGAATCTAAAAAGTTGTAAAAACTCATGTATTTTGACTACCATCACAATTATTGGTACATTCGAAGAATGAAGAATCATGGAAGAAATTATCCTGAGTTATTATGATCGTGAAGATGGTGAAATTACATCAAGATTCCTAGTTATGTATTGTTTAAAAAAAATCGAATAAATTAGAAAAATCGCAACAAAAAAGAGGAGGAAAGTTTGAAGATAGTCGGTTCGTAAAAGCTAAAACCGAAGGAACTATTTGAAGGATCGATTATTCGTTGACGCGCAAATATATCAACGATGTAAAATTTTGTATAAAGTGGTAGATATCGCTACTTGCCTTTGTAAAAGTATATAAAGTATGGGATGATTAGGAAGTTGACTTTTAAGGGAATGCCAACTTAGGTTGTTGTTTTTGATCTATGATCAAGACGTTTGTGTATATAGTTGTGTCTATATCATGCTAACGGTTAGGAAAAAGTGTCTAGCAACATTTACCTTATCTGTTTGGACTTAATCTATTTGTTTCGTGAATTTTATTTAACAATTTA